>WOGZ01000165.1:0-42973 GCA_009733775.1 Alectoria sarmentosa
TCCAACTCAAAAGCCACAAGAGCTGGCTCCACTGGACATTGATAACCTTCTTGAAGATCTTGTCGCAGAGTTCTGCAGATGATATGAGGCGCGCGGTGAGAGTCAGACGTATTGAAACACATCTTGACAAGCGTAAGAGACAAGGGCTATCTAAAGACGAGAAGGACCTAACTGATAAGGAAGCAAATCTGGTAGGACGGGCAACTGACATATTGCTCGACCCGGAGAAAATACAGAAGCATTATGAGCAAGGGCAAGCGTGAAATATGAGGTACGGGCAACGATACGTCGGAATTCATGGACGATGGCGTTGCATTGGGACAGAGGGGTGGGCTATCGATCAAACTTCTCTGTGAGTGCTACTTTGATGGGCCCAGACT
Organism: Alectoria sarmentosa; assembly: GCA_009733775.1. Taxonomy (NCBI): domain Eukaryota; kingdom Fungi; phylum Ascomycota; class Lecanoromycetes; order Lecanorales; family Parmeliaceae; genus Alectoria; species Alectoria sarmentosa. The sequence goes on from WOGZ01000165.1 coordinate 381, forward strand.
TTCCTTGCTGTGAGAACTTTTTTGACAGCTCTCCCCTTCCAGCGGGCTAATAGCGATCTTCGACCTCTTGATTTCCACTCCTCCTAACTACTCTTGTTCTAACTCTGATTCAGACTCGCAGCATAGTTCCAAACAATTTCTCCCGTCCCCGCTATCTGTCCGTCTTTCAAATACTCAAAAGCAATACCGGGCAACCTGTATGCTTGCTGGAAACTCAGGAACATATTTGCCAGAGTGACAAGATCGCTGTACTCCATACTTTTGAGCGGCGGCTTCTGCGACACTATTGTCACGGTCAGACCGTTCTCGGAGCACCTGAATTGGTTATCGTCAAGCTGCAGATGCTGCTCCGCCACGTTCCAAATGGCGTCGAAAGATGTGGTAAGCATGTCGACTATGCAGGGGAGAATATTGAAGCTCGAGATGAAACGTCCGCCTTTCAATGATGTGATACGTAGAGTGAGGCCGCCTATGACTTCATCGTAAGGTACCTTTGAAAGGATCTTGAGATCTGGATCAGCTGGTCCAGCGGTCCTTGTGTGATGTCAGCCTTGATATCATCTATGAAGTCGAAGAAGGAGACGAAAGGACGCACAAGGACCCATTGACGCTGTTGAGTTTACTCAACGAAGGGATGTTCTCAAGGGCAGGCGCATTTGAGCGGCGGCCTGACCGGGCGAAGCACGGCAGCACAGCGAGTTGAAGAAGAATGAACGCGGAAAGCGACCTGATGTTCTTCATATCGAGAGTAAGGAAGGATCGAGTGCTGAATGCACAATGCGGCGGTGCTTTGTCGCAGCAAGGATCACACTCTTCAACAACTTTTCAGAACTTCCCTGCTGGTCAACATTGAGGCTACCCATTTGCGATTCGTCGTATGCAACGCGCCTCGAGCGCTTCTCGAGTTCTCATGGCCGTCAAGAACTGCGCCTTGCCGATGCGATACCCGAGCCGTACCGTATGATGGGGGAGACCCTTTTCTCGATCGCTGGCTTTCCATAGGAGCTGGAAAGGCCAACCAGCATACTATGATCGACCCCGGACTAAGAAAGAGCGGAGTTTTAGCCTCGCGAATCAAGTCTTCGGGGGAGCACCCCTGTCTCACATCATGATGATATCTCGGTCCGAATCCTGCGTGTTGCGCGGAACAATGGAATGTTAGCATCTGCTTTTTCCCGGGATCACTGAACGGGTCGGATACTCGAAGAAGACGCACGTGAAGGGTCGACTTTCGAAAGTCTTGGTCTATGATTTCGAATTTCCGTCAGCTGCGATCTGGGCTAGACTAGGACTCGGCGACGTCGTTAATTGTCGACAAGTCCAGGCTTTGACAATATCGGGATATCTAGCACAGGGATGAGTTTTCTCGGATTTGGCTTCGAGAGTTCGAGAACCTGGTCGCCTGCAGCAGAGATGCCTTCCTTGTTGAGTGCCTTGAATCAACCCATCGGGAAATTGCGGGCTGATCTTGTCCCTGTTCTGCGCCTAAGAGCACCTGGTTTGACATGTGAGCAAACGTTTTGAGATTCTGGAGATGGTAGGAGATGGTATGGAACGAGCGATGGCTCCGCGGGAGGTTGTCTGGTTGTGGGGATGAGGCCGGGTAATTGGTAATGGTGTCAGTTGGAGAATGGGGACGAGGTTGGGTTGAGGCTGAGAAAAGGGAAGGGGGGGAGGGGTTTGGAGAGGGCGGTGTCAAGGTTGTTGGGGGGTGCAAGATAGGGAGGGTGAAGTAGCGACTTGGGTCAAGTATATTCTTTGAAAGGGAAATCTACACAGATTGTCTTGGCCAGATCGAGGAAACGTCATTAGGATGGGAATTTCTAGACACATGACGCCAGGGTGATGCCCAAGCCGAGGAGGCTCTCATCACTCCTCATAACCCTTCTACGCCACCTTTGCACTGCTCCACCTTTTCCCCAGCTTACAAAGTTCCCGTCCCCGCCTTGCCAATCCCCTCGACCCGAAAGCCCAACCTCCCCAACTTGGCCGCATCAACCACATTCCTCCCGTCAAACACGTACATGGGCTTTCTCATGACCCTAGCAACATGGCTCCAATCCAGGCGTCCGTCGGGCTGAGTCTTCTCAATCGTAGCGACATGCTCGCTGATGCTGACAAGTGGGGCGGTGCCTTTGACGGCCGTTTCGTCTTCGTCGGTGACCGAGGTTCGAGAGCTCAGGTCTGCAAGGGAAGATTTGGAACTGATGCCGGTGGTGGAGGAGGTCGGCTCGGAGTCTTGGGATGAGCTCGAGGCTCGCTTGGCGATGCTGTGGCCGATTGTGGTGGGGTTGCTTTGTGAGGTGGTGGGAGGTTTGATGGTCTTGTTGCTGAATTCATCCCATTCCGTGGCAATGACGATGGCATCGGCATCTTCGCAGGCTTCATAAGCGGATTTGCATACCGAGATGCGTTGCTTGATCTGGTCGAACTTGTCATTGCCATATGACAGACTTTCCCAGATGGCGCTCTCTTCGACTTTGGGGTCGTATATCGTGACCTGGGCATTCTCAACGATCAGATGATTGACAATGCTAATAGCGGCGCTTTCTCTGGTGTCGCCGGTGTCCTTCTTGTAAGCGTATCCAAGAATGGCGACTTTCTTGTTAGTGAGGGTCTGGAACAGGCAAGCGACGATACGCTTAATGAAGCGGTCTTTCTGGTACTCGTTGATCTCGACCACTGAATTCCAATAAGAAGCAACCTCGGGTAGATGCATGGTCTCAGCAATGTAGACGAGGTTGAGGACGTCCTTTTTGAAACAGGACCCTCCAAAGCCAATGGACGATTTCAGCATTTTAGAGCCAATACGTCTGTCTAAGCCGACGGCAAAAGCGACTTCATCAATGTCAGCACCCGTTGCCTCGCAAACAGCACTCAGGGCGTTGATGCTGCTAATCCGCTGAGCCAAAAGGGCGTTGGCAGCGAGTTTCGCCATTTCTGCAGACCAGAGGTTCATGGTAATGACCCGCTCTCGAGGCACCCATCTAGCGTAGACGTCCGCCAGCGCAGCGCATGCTTGAAGTCCCTGCTCCGTCTTGAGCGATCCAATCAAAATCCTGTCCGGCACTAGCAGATCATTGATCGCGGTACCCTCAGCCAGAAACTCTGGGTTGGACAAGATATCAAACCGGACTCCAGGCCTGCCCATAGCCGAGAAGGTCCCCCTGATGCGGTCCGCGGTCTTGCAAGGTACCGTACTCTTCTCCACCACGATCTTATCGTCCTCAGCCACCTCAGCAATCATACGTGCGGCTTTTTCAACAAAGACCAAATCCGCCGCTCGACCGGCGCCCATACCTGTGGATTTTGTAGGTGTGGGAACGCAGAGGAAGATGAGGTCTGCGGCGGCGATGGATTCTCTAACTCTGTCGGAGAAGATGAGATTGGGGGTTCGGTCAATGCCGTCACGCGCGGGCTTGAGGACCTCAATGAGACCGGGCTCGTAGATTGGAAGGTGGTCGGTGTTCCAGGATGCAATTCGCTGGCTGTTCAAGTCGGCCACTGTGACCTGAATGTCGGGACACTTGTTCGCTATGACGGCGCATGTTGGCCCTCCCTGCAGACAACTTAATCAACTTGTTGAACAGGGCAACGGCCAGTGGGTCACAAATACTGACCACGTAGCCTGCTCCTAACGAGCATATCTTCCGGATTTTCCTCCGCACTACAGGCGTCTGTGAGTCGAATGAGATACCGTTCGGATTGGAGGATGGTATCCGTGTCTGAGAAGGAGCTGACTTGACGAAGTCGTGGGGAGGCATGTCTACGATTGGACCCTCCATGATCAATGGCATAGGGCAGATTGGTGGATGGTCAGGGGATGAAGGAGTAGGTCACATGAGGCAGTGAGGGTAGATGGTCGGATCGCAGAGGACAGATAGTGATAGATGGCAGCGATCTCATTGGATTGAAGAGGGAAAAGATGCCATGACCCAATGAATGGAATCGATGCAGACACATTCACATGCTCTTGGGGGTTGCCTTGCCAGATCAGAGGTCCTAATCCTGCGCTTCTTCGGGGATTGTTGGGAGAGTAGAATTGAGTATAGAGATTGAGAGGATTTATTTCTTCTGCACTTCTTCTGCACTTATTCTGCGGAACCGTAGATTCGGGTTCCTGGGCTAGCTCTTAGAAGCAATTGATTGTTGCTCGCCCGCAGCTCTAGCTTTCCTTCGTTTTACTTACGTGGGTCGCCTCTTGATGCTTGAAAGTAGAATGTGCCCCCATTTTGCCGCTCTTACGTGGCTTCGGCTTGGGCCTGAGACCCCAAAAGCCACGAAGCGAGTCAGGGGCCGTTGCAGTTTGTCTTTTCAAAGCAACTTCTGGCGAAGAGTGTCGTGTGCCATTATTTCAAGCACTCTCATCGTTCTTATTACAAGGCCACCTCACTCGTACAAGAATTGCTGAAAAATCTACGACGATATCATCGGAGATAGTGAACAAACAAGGCTAACAATTGCATGCATCAACCACTCGCATAATTCTCTCACCCCGTCAGAGACTAGCTGTAGGAAACATTAATGATATGCAGATATCACAATAGACCAGCGCAATCCTGCGGGCTCAGATTGCCCGCCAACTCGGCACGCCTGCATATAATCACTATCTTGACCAGTCATTCGGTGAACAATGATCTCAACACGAGCCGGCTCTGGAAGACTGAATGACATCGCCTTCGCACATGCTCGGCTGGTGCCGGGAGCTGCCTATCATGCCTTTCCTCTTTCTGTCCCACTTCTCAATCAGGACACCCTCGGGCTTGCATCGGCATCGCTGCGCAGATCCTTTGCCATCGTAGCTTCCACCTTTTTGCCCTTGGAATCCAGCTCCACCTTGCTGTATATCCCTGCGCCCACTAGAGTTACCAGCATACCAGCTCCATTCCACACCCCCACCGTCACATCAAAGAGTACAATTCCAAGTAACACCGTCAGACATTGCTTCAGATTGGCGCACACGGTCATAGTCAATGCGCCTGCGAGTTTGTTCGTCTGAAAGGAGGAGACGTTCAAAAAGAAGGCTAAGAGGCCGTTGCCGAGTAGTGCCGAACCGTAAGAAGGTGTGAGGTTGCCTTCCACGACCCAGGTCGAGAATGCGCTTGCTTCACCGGTAGCTATGGCGTAGAGAAGAGACTGTACAGCCGCAAGAGGCGACATCCGTAAAAGTATCTCGAGCGCAGGGAGCGCAAGGCTGCCGGTCATGATTCGGTTTGACATGACCGTCTTGAGCGCGGAGAGGACGACGCCAAAGAGTGTGAGGGTGAAGCCGATTCCAGTAAAGTAGTAGTCACCGTATGTGGCTAAACCGACGCCGAGTATGACTGGTATAAGAGATATGTAGGTCGCTTGGGAATATGTCCGTCCGTAGAAGAAGCGATAGATGAGGATGGTGAAGATGGGGCAGGTAGATCGCATGATTTGATGGAATGGTACTGAGACCATCGCACTGTTCTCATGAGTTAGTGCTGCTAGAGGCTATATTGCGGACGGCACTGACAGTGATACATTCGAGATTGCTATGTTGACGGTGAATAGAAACGAGAAGCTGATCAAGACCAAGTTCTCTCGGGTCGTGAGCTTTGACATCTTGAAGTGGCCGCGCAACATGAGTATGTAGCAGCCCAATGACGCCGAGGTCGTGTGCAAGGTAGTGAGCAACCATGGGAAAGCGAACTGCAAAATTCGCACGTCAGTACAAGCGCGAAACGTTGTCGGAGCACCACGAACAGCCTTGAAAGCCGTGGCGAACACACCTTTCCGAGTACTGCCTTGTTGTAGAGAGTGAGTGTGAGGTTCAAACCGAAATACAAAGCCAAATAGAGATACTTGGTGCTTGTAGGTATTTGATATTCTGGTGCGATTGTTCCTGTACTTTGAGTTCGAAGATGTCGAGTTTGAGCCTCGACATCGCTCTTGATAGCTAGAGTCTGATTTTCCATTCTTGAGTCTTGGCTGTTGGTTTTCTCATCTTCACTACCGTATGAGGAGTCGTGATAGGGACTCTTTTCTGCCATGGTTGCTGCCTTGTATCATGCAAGTAGAGGATGATTCAATGAAGGTAAGATGGGAAGAATCCCTGCTGATCATGATTATACTGTGATGCTATGCCAAGGGTAAATCCGGTGGGAGGTTCCAAGGCGGAGCCCGACGTAGTAATGCTCACTCAAACTGAGCCTGATCGCTATTCGATGCGCAACTGGAAAAGCTTGCTGCGATGGAGCAGGAGATTCGAGTTGGGACAGACGCAATCCTCCTTCGGGACAGAAGGCCTACGCGGCTTAACCTCTTGCCGGTTGGGCCGAAGCTGCAAGGTAATCAATCAATCTTGTGCAAGTCTGAGGATGAAAGCGAAAGAAGCAGCTGCCAAAAAGGTACGGGTGCTGCAGAGTGAACAGACTCTAGCACTCTGCGACTGCAAGCCACTTGCTGTAAGATAAGGAATGATACTCTTTATTTTCCACAGGAGAGTTTCCGAGTTGATATGAGCGATTCCGCAAGACACAAGAGACTCCGGCATTCGGCAACATCTTCGCTTATAAGAAATTAAGAATGTTAATACACGAAAGGCTTGAAGCTAACCGGCTTGCGTGGCTAGCGTCGTCAAGCCCTTTAAATCCAAGGTACCCCTGTCCTTTAGCGTACGCGTAAAATACGGGCAGTCTCAGTCTTTGGCGATAAGTCTTTGAACAGTGCTCGGTTTTGATGCGACCACGATACATTATCTCTGCTGGCTCAGAACATGATTATAATGTGTTCCGAACAAGTAACTCGGCATTCGTTACCGGTCCTTTCTCACCCTATTTTGCTTTGGAACATGTGTCTGATATAGATGCGTCGACCGAAACTTTCGGGGAGATTCAAGGAATCTGGCAGGAGTGAAGTCCCAGGTCGATGCCTTCAACCGCCGTCGCTCTGAATTCTTTCAAACGACGACTGGAGATCGATCATAGCATTCTACCTTGATCATGGTGTTCCTCCGGACCGGCGCCCGGGGCACTTTTGTACAGAAATCATTAATCATCATCTTAGCATTCATATGTATAGCTTCTTTGTTAGCGAACCGCGAGAAAGTAAGTTCCTCAATGACATGTAGCAGAGTACCGCTCCAACTAAGCCTTGATCCAACATAGCTCTCTACTTCGATAAATAATACGGTTGGACGGCCTCAACAAGCATCGAACCAGGGTGACGCTGCTCCTCAAGATGCACAGGCGTCAACGGAGGACATCCAGGCTCCTGCAAAAGACATCGAGGCAGCAGATGCGCATCTGCACCTCCTCATACCTGCAACCAGCAGCAATCAATACCTCTGCCAGCTCCTTCTTTCAGCATCCATCCTCAATTACCCCATACCCACTCTCATCAATTGGGCCACGAAGGAAGACGATAATGCATATGTCCAGCACATTGCAAAGGTCAGCAAGATTCTCGAATACCTGAAAAGCTTTCCCCAAGGCAAAGAAAACGATTTGATCCTCATTGTCGATGGATACGATGTTTGGTTCCAGCTGCGTTCGGACGTCCTGATAAAGAGGTACTTTTCCATAAACAACGCAGCCAATAAGAGGATATCCAAAACCCTTGGGAATGTGGCCGCAAGACAGGACATTAAACAGACGGTGATATTTGGCCCGGACAAGCTATGTTGGCCCTCCGGGAAGGATGGAGGACGTGCTGCGTGCTGGGCATTGCCTCAATCCACACTACCCAAGGATTCATTCGGCCCGATTAATGATACAGATATTGTCACGGCCATTTCTGACCCAGTCCACTCTCGACCGCGCTGGCTGAATTCTGGAACCGTCATTGGTACTCTGGGAGATGTACGAGCAGTATTTGAGGCCACTTTGGATTTTGTCCAGAAGAATCACACTTCGGACTCCGACCAGTGGTATCTCGCTAACCTGTTTGCCGAACAAGAGTACTCGCGAACACTACTGCAACAAAAGCCATCTTTCAATGTGCCTGCAGAGCCCGAGATACCCGTCATTCAAAAAGGGCAGAAAACCGAATACCACATCGGACTTGACTATGAATCTGAGCTCTTCCAGACTGTTGGCTACTACCAAAAGTTCATCTCTTGGCTGTGGTACGATGCTGCCAAAGGTGAAGGACAGCAGCTCAGCCAGTCCTTCACCAATCCTCACGGGTATGAGCTCCCAGAGGACATCCTTGCATCACCACCACCTTTCTCCGTGGAAAGCAAGTCTCACTGGGAGACTACAAATGAGGGTGATGAAGAAATAAGGGAAGCCGCAACCAAATTGCCTCTCGATCGTAAGTGGAAAGATTTGCCACTTGCCACCAACGTCGTCACAAAGCAAATTTTCACCGTTTTACATTTTACCTTTGTGAAAGAGTTGCGAGATGAATGGTGGCGGAAAATGTGGTACTACCAGCAAGGCAAAGAATTGCTCCTGGCCTCTGCGAGACAGCCTAAAGCTCCAACCATCGACAAGCCAGTTCAAGGACGGATGTGGTGGAACGCAGAAGCCTCTCATTTGGCGGATTCTGAACAGGTCCTGAAGTCGACACAAGGCCAGAAGGGCGGTGCCTGGAGTGACAAGGGAAAATGGGTCCCGTGGGATGAGGTGTGCTTGGCCTATGAAGGACTCATCTTTCCCACGAAGAAGAAAGGTGAGTGAAGGATGAGGAGGAAGGCAGCAGCGGCGTATTGGATAAAATCTATGATCTGTGAGTATTGAATATACGTATATACGTATGAACGAATCGATGATCCTTAATTTTCAAAGCCAAGACGGCCAGTTTACCAACCTTTTCTCAAATGCACATCCTTTGCACCCCATCTTTACTGTTCTTTGGTGTTGAATTGCTTCTGGAATGCCTGCGAATGAAATGCCGCTTGACGTCATTTTGCAGGGGAAAGCGGAGCCCACAAAGTATACAAAAATCGTACTGAAGGACCTCCACTTCGACATTGCGTTTGGGAGTCCCGTCTGCCAAGGTTTGCAATAAGCACAATTATTAGCCGACTCCTCTCATACCCATTCAATTGGGGGCGAATACTTGACACCCTCGAAGCATCCACCGGCCTCGCTTGGGGCACATGGCTTCACACAGGGAGAAAGATAGATCTTCCAAGCCGCGTCTCTCGCCCAATCATGACGATGCGAGCGTCGAGTCTTTCGAAAAGGATCTCGCAGCAGCTATTGTCTCGGATCATGCTCAGGAATTCGATTGCGCGACTGAGCGTCGGGTCTTGAGAAAGATTGATGTGTATTTGATCCCGTGGATGTGGCTTGGCTATGGGTTCGTTTACTATGATAAGGTAGGAGAAGGAGAAGAAGAAGAAGGGGAGAAGGAAAAAATGACACGATCTGATGATGCATCAAAAGGCCATCCTAGGCAGCGCCGTCCTCTTCGGCATGACCAAAGACCTTTCCCTCAGCGTCGTCGATACTCACACCAACCCCCCAACGATCCTCACAACGCGCCTGAGTTGGGCTACATCGATCTTTTACTTCGGCATGCTCGCCGGGCTCTACCCTATGACTTTCATGCTCCAGCGCTTCCAGGTAGGGAAGGTACTAGGCGTTCTCGTCATCGTCTGGGGAATCATTGCTATGCTCATGGCCACCGTCACCTCTTGGCGCGGGCTCTTTGCTCAGCGCTTCTTCTTGGGGTTTGTTGAGAGTGTCATCCCGACTGCTTTCATGTGTATTGTCAGCGGGTATTACACCCAGCAGGAACAAGCTCTTCGGCAGAGTTGGTGGTTCTCTTCGACTGGAGGCTGGACGGTCATTGGCGGTGCGCTGAATTATGGCTTTGCTCAGATTACGGGTGGATCGTTGGCGAGATGGCAGTATATTTACCTGCTAGCTGGCTCACTGACCGTGCTTTTTGGATGTGTGTGTTTTGCGGTCCCTGATTCCGAGGTGTCGGCTTGGTTTCTTACGCCGACAGAGCGCGTAGTTGCTGTGGAGAGGTTGCGGAAAGGCCAGACGGGTGTGCGGTGTCAGAAGCTCAAAGTTTCGCAGATTCGTGAGGCAGTTTTTGATGTCAAGATTTGGCTCGTTGCGCTGATGATGGCTGCTGCGTATACTGTTAATGGTGCTGTCAGTGGCTTTGGTCCCCTGATTGTGTCAACGTTTGGGTATGTCTCCTCGTAGAGCTTGAGGGTCTTCTTTCTTTGCTGACTTAAAACAGCTGGTCGACTCTTGACTCGATACTGCTTCAGTTTCCGCTGGGCGGCGTTTGCTTTATCTTCATTCTCCTCACGGGCTACCTTTCCAGCAAGATACCCAACATCCGCCTCATTCTTCTGATTCTCTGTTGCCTACCTGTAATCGCCGGCTGTGCTATGATCTGGCGAAGCAGCTGGACCCATCGAGCTGCCACCCCCGTAGCTGGCTACACCATCATTGGATTCTTTGGACCGGTGGTCTCACTAATAATTAGTATCGGCATGGCCAACGTTGCAGGCGCCACCAAGAAGAGCTGCACAGCAGCTGCAATCTTTGTTGCGTACTGCGTTGGAAATGTGCGCCACCATATTACCCTCTTTATCTTGATAGCCCCGTTCTGATATAGACATTGCAGATAATAGGTCCGCAACTCATAAAAACGCCGACGATCAAACGACATTACCCTGAGCTGTGGCTCGGTCTCATTATTTGGTTAGTGCTTCACATTTCTCCTTTGAGAAATTGTTGAGGCCTGCTAATCTTTTGGCTTTAGCTACTGCATTGTCATCATTCTGGCCATGACATTATACTTTGTCCTGAATATGGAGAACCAGCGCCGAGAGTCTCTCCGAGTGGATGAGGAAGATCGAGATCGACTGGCGTTTATGGATCTGACTGACAAAGAGAACCCATACTTTCGATATGTGCTATAAAGATTAGATTAGCAGCCGAGGTTGAGGTCGTCACCGTGCGTCTTCCTTTCCAGCCTATTACTGCTGCACACAGTATAGCAACATGCTAGCGCTGTCTATGATCAGCAGTGGTCACGTTCAAGCTCTGTGAAGCCTAAGTAAAATTCGATGAATGACCATTACCCCATGTATGGGGAAATAAAAGCCTTCCGGCCAGTGAGAGACAACGTCGACGCCACTAAGACGCATCTACATAGTCTAGCCTATCGACTATATGCAATTTGATATATCTAGCTGTTCACAGACGCAATATGTTGTATGATTGAATCCTCGTCGGATGAAAGATCCTAGCAACCGGCCGACTAGTGCGACCTGGGGCCCCGCTCCTCAACGATTATTCGCCCTTTTACCCCGCAACCTTCAATCTTTTGGCTCAAGCATGATGCGTGATGAGCCAAAGTATTCAGAGTCGCCGAACAAAGGACCGAATTGCATGGACTGAAACCTTTACACCCCTCTGCAAATCATGGGAAACCTCGTCTATGGGACTATGGACGTCATGCATTGCACGGCCCTTCATGGGTATGCATATAGAGTTAGAAGAGAATCCCAGACCCACCGGATGCTGCTCTCCCATCAGGTATCCGTCTCTTTATATATACCCTTTGAAGAGGGCCCTTTCCCTCCACTTTCAATATTACCATCTGACATTCCTGGAATTCTTTCACAATGTCGGACAATAGCCCTTCAAGCGGTTACGGGGAGAAGGAATACTCGCCCCATGACACCATGGAACGATACGTTGACGGCAAACTCGAAATCGAGCATGTCGAGCCCGACGCCAGACGTGGCCACTCCATGGTCCCCCGCAACTTGTCCGTAGCAACAGACAATGGCCGACAATATTCTACCGGAGGACCCAGACGACAATCGCAATGGGATGCCATGAAGATTGCCAAAGAAGGCGGTGTCGAAATCGACGAAGAGATCGAGCTCCTCGAGGAAGAATTGCGGAATAACCCTGTTCCACATAGTTTCTTCTCCCCTGTCATCAACTTCAAGAACCCTGCCCACTTCACCTGGTTGCTCGTTGGCTTTGCCTCGATGGGAGGCTTGCTCTCTGGTATCGATCAATCGCTTATCTCTGGTGCCAATCTCTACATGCCTGCGAGTTTGCATCTCGACACCTCACAGGTCTCTCTTGTGGCTTCTGGCGTACCACTCGGGGCAATTGGTGGTGCACTTCTTCTAGGTCCATTGAACGAAGCAGTCGGCCGCAGAATGGCTATCATCATCTCTTTGATCCTGTACACCATCGGCGCAGCACTTGAGGCAGGAGCCATCAGCTTCGGTATGATCGTCGCAGGTCGTGTCATTCTGGGTCTCGGCGTTGGTCTTGAAGGTGGAACTGTCCCCGTTTACGTTGCCGAGTCCGTGGCCAGGAAGTATCGAGGAAACTTGGTGTCCCTATATCAATTCAACATCGCTCTGGGCGAGGTCTTTGGCTACGTCGTTGCAGCCATCTTTGTCAACGTCAAAGTAAGTCGTTCTTCCTCCCCCAAACGCCACGCTGGCTGACAGTCATGCTAGAGCGGCAGCTGGAGGTACATGCTCGGTTCCTCCCTCATCTTCTCTACCATCATGTTGGCAGGCATGTTCTTCATGCCCGAGTCCCCTCGCTTCCTCATGCACAAAGGCCGCACCCTCGAAGCATTCAACGTTTGGAAGCGCATCCGTGGGACAGAGCTCCAAGAAAATCGTGAGGAGTTCTTCGTCATGAAGCACTCCGTCCTCAATGAGCTCGAATCTAAAGATACCCGCTCCGGCGGCTTCGCTTGGCTCGACTTCATCACCGTGCCCCGTGCCCGCCGGTCCATCATCTACGCCAACATCATGATCTTCCTCGGTCAATTCACCGGCATCAACGCCATCATGTACTACATGGCCACTCTCATGAACCAAGTCGGCTTCGATAGCAAGCAATCCGTCTTCATGTCCCTCGTGGGCGGCGGTTCCCTCCTCCTCGGTACCATCCCCGCTATCTTCTACATGGAGCGCTTCGGCCGCCGATTCTGGGCTTGTGCCATGCTGCCCGGCTTCTTCCTCGGCTTGCTCATCATCGGGTGTTCCTACCTCATCGACTCTAAAACCAACGTCGGTGGAGCCGAAGGCACCTACATTACCGGTCTCATCCTCTATGAAGGCTTCTTCGGTTCCTACGCCTGCCTCACATGGGTTCTACCCGCCGAAGTCTACCCGACCTACCTCCGCTCCTACGGCATGGAGACTTCAGACGTCACCCTCTTCTTCTGCTCCTGGCTCGTGACCTACTTCTTCTCCGATATGGAAGCCGCAATGTCGCGCATCGGTCTCACCCTCGGCTTTTACGGCGGTATCGCAGTCGTGGGCTGGTTCTACCAATTGGCGTTCATGCCGGAGACGAAGAATAAGACTTTGGAGGAAATCGACATCTTGTTCTCGCAGCCTACCAGCCAGCTCGTGAAGCAGAACTTAAAGGGCGTGGCAGAGAATATGTCGGATTTGGCCCACGGCAGGTGGGGGAGAGTGTTCAAACCCAGCCCTGAGAGTCCGCTGCCGGAAATCCATGATGATACGCCCGTGGGACCGATTTCGAATGCTGTGCAGGGTTGAGTGGGTTGCTGTGATGGAGAGTGTCAGCGGTTTTTTAAGGGTGGGAGAGGACGCGGAGGTTGGCGGGTGAGGAGTTGGATACCACTTTGTTCTTGCGCTTTTGTATGCGTGGGAGGTATTCGTGTATTCTTGCGTGATGATTTCCTGATTCTGATGTAGATATATTCGTGGACAGAGCAGATCAATGAATTGGACATTTTGGATGCATTTATTCTTTATATTGGGAATGCATGTCTAGGTATACGATAGAGCGCATCCTTAGTGCTGATTCATTGAACGACCCTTCCGACAGCTCCTCCTTTGAGATCTCTCGCCTTTTATTTCGAGCATCAATTCGCTCAAAAAGGAGCGTTGTCCATAGGCTTTGGTAGGGAGCTAGAGGGACTGAACCTTTTCTTTTGGTTGCCACAAATTCGATATCTTACACAAAGCGAATATCAGGCCCCTAAACAATCGATCCAAGCTACGTCAACGCGCCCTACCGCTCTCAGCCCTCAGCAGCTCAGCAACATCATCATCCAAATCAGCCATGGCATCCTCTCCGCTTCCAAAATCTGGGTAATCGTCATCCACTTTCCGCTTCTTTGCCATGCCACCGCCAGCACTGCCTGGAGTCCCGGGGTAGTGGCGCACTGGGGGCATGGAGAGGCTAGATAAGAGGTCCGCTCCTGCTGCTTGGGGCGCAATTGGTGCATGGTGGGAGGGTGGAGTTGGTTGGACGTGAGTGGGCGAAGCTGCTGGAAACGCTGTAGCAGGAGAGCCGGCGGGTGCACGAGACTCCGGTGGTGGTGTGAGCTCCTCGACATCTGGACGCTCTGGTTCCACGGATGGGTTGTCGTTGGGCGACAAGGCTCCGCCATTTGTTCTTGGATCGGAGCTTGAACCCCCGTGCGCTACAATTGGCGTAGAGGGGGCAGAAAGACCACGCATGATGCCATCTTCAACTTCTCGCTTCTTGGCCTCAATGACATTCTTGCGAGTCATCAGTGTCTCTTTCTGAGCTTCCTCACTGGCCAAAGCAGTGCGATTGGTCTCAATGATGCTTTCCAGTCCGGCAATCAGTCCGCGACGAGCTTTGATACTCTCAGAGACAGCCCCTTCTGCATTGGCGAGATTCTTAAGGAGAGCGCTGAGGCGAGCTGCATGGACTGGGGGAGTAGGTGTGGGCTTGCTTGGGTCGGTGAGCTTGTCGTATTCGGAGTCGGCTGTGGGCAAGGCGCTGAGGGTTGTGGCTGCTGCTTTGGAGACCGCGATCTGGAGTGGAACAAGCGGTTCGATTTCAGACGGTGCCGAGGGCCCAGATGAGCCCGAGAAGAGGGAGCCACCGAGGAGGGGCTTTTTGCTTGAAGAGCGTGTTTTGTCGAGTTCTGCGGATGGATTAGCTGTGTCCAAGTTTAGCCTAAGCCTGCAGCGTACCGTCAATGCGAGCTTCAATAGCATCTTGTATCGTAGATTCGAATATCTGCCGCTGCCTCCACACCTCAACTACGCGTCGTAGCTTCTGCTGAACTTCATTTGTAGCTCCTTTATATGCAATGGCCGTAGCTTCGGCGATGATAGGAGAGAAGGCGATGAGAAAGTCATCCTTCCTTCTAGCCTTCGATTGCTGCGCGACCTCGTTCGCAAGGTAGACCAAGTTGAGTCGTTTGTTGGAGCCGGAGTCCTTTAGTCGCTGAAGCCATAATGTACCGGTCCGATCTGCGTGTCTCCTGCAAAGACGAAGTCAGTACAGAGGGAGCGTGATAGGTTTGCTACGGAAAAGTTGCCGTACCTATGGAACATGACCCATTGAGCTACAGTGACTATGCTCTCTTGGGTCTCATTCAAAGCTGAGAGCTTCGCCTTGACGGCGTCATCTGTATACGCCATCTCTACTGCTCTACGATTGTCCTGCGCCTAGTCACTGATTGTTTGTGTTGTTGTAGTGTTTTGTCGAATGATGTTGATCGAACGAAAGCGAGCGCAAATTGTACTGCAAAAATCTTATTTTCAGGACCCGCAGTTGATACGTATATTACTGCAGGTTTTCGTAAACTTGTAAATGCGACACTATCTCGTGCCCTTTTCAATATCACACTCAGCCACTCGACCGCCATCACCCTTTCATCTAATGACTGTTTGTAATTCAAATTGACAGGCATCATGGCAGACAGGTTCCCTTCGCTGGAAGAATTCTCAGCCGGTAATCTCACCCTTCTCATCTCCAAGTCTCAATCGATGCTGTATTAATCTTGCTTCACAGGTGATACTGGCCCAGCAAGCAATGGGACATCAGGTCACGATGGAGCTACAGCGGGTGATGACTTCCTGACACGCGAGCGAGCAGCGCTGGGAGATGATGCAGCACAATTCGCCTCTGCTGGCGACAGTGCTGCCACAGTTGAAGACGGGGACGACGACTTGCTAGGAGGTGGAGGAGGCTATGGTGGAGATTATGCTGGGGGAGAAGAAATCACAGAGTTTGAGAGCTCATTCCCAGCGATGGACAGTCGAAATGAGGTAAGCTTGATGGGTGTCTTCAATAAACATCGACCTCAGCGACTAATTAATCCGTTCAGAATGTTGGACCCGGAGGCACAATCACCGGCTCAAGCCTTCCTTTCCAGCCATCTCAACCTCAGCCATCATACGGTGGATACGGAGCGCCAGCAGAAGAAGAGACAGAGCCCATACTGTAGACTGCCCCTGTGCCGTGTTAAGATTTAACAAGGATGGTTCCACTAACATCAGCACAGCCAATGGCGACAACGTCGCGACCTTGCCCTTGCCGAGCGGGAAAAGATCTCGGTCTCTAAGAAAGAGGAGACTATTAAAGCAGCCCGACAAGCGATTGATGATTTTTACGAGAACTACTCACAAAAGACCGAGAAGACCGTCGCCAAGACACGTAAAGATGCCGACGAATTTTTGGCTAATCGAGAGGACACATCCGCTGGTGGTACTAGCTGGGAGCGCATTGCTAAATTGGTGGACTTGAGTGGAAAGGGCACAAAGGGTGGAGCTAGCGGGACGGGCAAAGAAAAGTTTCGGGAGATGCTGATTGACTTGAGAAAAGATGAGAAGGCTCCTGGAGCAACGGGATACTAAGGACTGCTTCAGGGAGGCATTCATTATACGCATGTCTCAGACTAGCTTTGGCGTTCGAGGCGTGTGTGATACCTGAGCATTTTTGGGGTGCAGCATTAAGAGACCAAGCTTTGACAACACATGTGAATACAATCAACCATGGTGTTCAATCATCGATGAAGCAGTGTTCTGTGACGTTCACTCGAATTCTCTTATTTTCTAACGGACTCGAGCCGACCCTTCCCCACAGCCCGTTCCCACAACCATTACCACAATTACTCCCAAATTTCCTACGCTCTGAGATGTAGGCAAAGTACGCAGACAATGGTAGTCAATTACAGTAAATGGGATGCCCTCGAGCTCTCCGACGACTCAGACATCGAAGTCCATCCCAATGTCGACAAACGTTCCTTCATCCGCGCAAAGCAAAACCAAATACATCAAGCACGCTACCAGCGACGGCACGAGATCAGTACCCTCAGATACGAGCGAGTGATAAACGATGGCATGCTCGAACGCATTGACGGTCTCCTGGCATCTCTCCGCAACCATGCGGCCCAAGCGCAGGGAGATAACCCAGATGAATTCATGATGCAGGCGTTGATGGAGTGTGCCAGGGACCCTGGAAATGACAAGCCGCCAGATCCACCAGAGGGTGTGCACTATAAGGAGAAACAACCTTTGTACTCGCAGATGACTGCTGGCTTGGTGGATCAGGTGAAGAAAGAGGTGGGTACAGAACCGGAAGACTGGTACAAGAGCTACGTCAATGGCGTGGAAGGACACAAGCTGAAAGTGCAGAACCTACAAAAAGATTTGTTTGCCCGGCTCGAGCAGCTCGAGAGGGAGGAGGCGAGCAAGATTACGAGTGACAGTATACACGAGGGTTTCAACACATCCTCTGTATCGAAAGAACAAGAGAAGCCGAAGCCGAAACCCAAGGCAGAGGCTGTGGAGGTGCTCAATCCGGGGCCACCCAGAAAGAACAAGCTAGAGCGGCTGGACAGCGAAGGCCAGACCTCAGGTGCCGATGCGGATGTGGACGAGCCTGGATCTATAGACGAGACGAAAGACGATGATCAGGATATTGAGCCTACGAAGCTCGGAAAGGAATTCGCTGAAATCAAGATAGGTGACTATAGGGATTGTCTGAAGTTTATATCCGCGCACCATGAAGTGGTTGCGGAACGAGAGACAGATGGGCTGCTCATGGAAGCCTTCAATGCCCAAATGGATGGCAAGGCAGCCTACTCTAAACAGTGTGTTCACCAAGCCTTGCTGCTGCAATACTGCAGATCTCTAGGCAAAGATGGAGTGGGCCTCTTCTTTAAACGGTGAGCGTCTTTGTATTCTCGTTCAGTTCATGACCTTCACTAAGAACAGTCAGGATCACAACACCCGGCCACAACGCCCAGAAAGTTTTTCTCGACGACGTCAACAACACCTACGCTCGCATCCGGACACGCACTGCGGAATTAGTTAAAGAGCGCGCCGCCAATCCAAAAGGCACAGAGACCGAAGTCGAGCAAATCCAACTGCACGCCGTAGAACCCGGAACCGAAATCCACATCAACGTTCCTCAGGCCAACAGCACAGAGGACGTAGAGCAGCAAGCTCGAATTCTCTTCGAGCGCTTCCCGCCAGGCTTGCAGAAGGCGTTGGAGAGTGGTAGTCTGGATCGAGTGAATGAGGTATTGGGAAAGATGAGTGTGAGTGAGGCGGAGGAAGTAGTGGAGCAACTGGGTGAGGGAGGTATGTTAAGTTTGGAGGAGGGCGTTATTGATTCTACAACTGAGGAAGGGAGGGAAAGGTTGAGGAAGCTGGAGAAGGAGGCGAGGGAGGAGAAGGAGATAGGGGAGCCTGGGGGCGTTGAGAAGGAGGCTGAGGCTAGGTTGAAGCAGCTAGATGTGGAGGAGACGGGGGAGGCGAATGAGGTGCAAGTTGCTGACGTAGATTAGATTTTTGCAGATGCATACCGGCTGCAGATTGCTTTGCATTGCTATCCAGCTGTCTGACTCCATCCTCCCACACCGCCATAAATAGACTTTGGGAATCATATTAGTATAGTGCAGGTTTACATATACCTAAATCATGTTTCTCAAGTTGGTACGAGTTACGACGCTTTGCTTTGCTCCACAGGGGGTTCCACGCAGACCCATCACCTCCACGGCACCAACCCCTTCAACTCCGCAACCTCCCTCTTCAAGTTGCCAATCTCCCCGCCCGCATATCTCCTCAAACCATCATACTCCCGCCTCAACTCCCCCATCACCGCGTCCTTCTCCCGAATATTCCGCGCCTGGCTCTCCCGTTCCTCCTCAACCATATGCTGCGCAATCTCACACCATCCAAGCGCCCTCCTACCGTACGCAGACACCGCAAGCTCTTTCAGATGAGCCACGTCGCCTTGCCAATCTTGGGCTCCGCCTGGACTGGTGTAGTAACTTTGCCGGATGCGAAGCTGCATCCGTGTTAGGGCGTAGTTCAAAGAGTGTTCGTGGGGACGGAGGGCCGTATCGTCGACGTCTCGTTGCTGCGCGTTGCATCCCATGAAGGGGCGCAGGAGAAGAGCATCGGCGACAGGCATGGTAGCAGTACAGCTGAAAAAAGGTCGAAGGCTATTTGGGGTTGGTGGCGCTTCGGACCTCTGTCTGGATCTGAATGTTGGAAGAGCACGGCTTGCTGCAGGACTTTCAGAGGTTTGGTTGTCATTGTCGAAAATGTCGGAATCTGTCTTGGCGGGTTGTTGTCTCTGCCAGCCAGGACCTGGGGCGTTGGCCACGAGGTGCGTGTCTTTAGTTGGAGCCTTCGGCATCGCTGATTATTGTAGGGGAATAAGTGGTGATAAGTACAAACTCGATGCTGGGCAGTAAATGACAAGAGTCAGATGAGCATGGTAGTAGAACGAGGATTAATATGGCAATGTTCGCGGAAGTCCAGATGGTCACGAAGACAGCCAAACCCTGATTGTAATGAGCCAAATTGCTGCGAATATTTCGGGTGGATAGATCATGTCAACTGGGCGTTTTAAATACAACGAAAACGATGGACCCGCACTCCAATGATGACAGCAAATTTCAGATTGAAGACGGGGACCGGAACGACAGCAGTTGATTCCATTGCCTCGCATCTTCATTCGGCGTATCAACGACTATGTGCCTCTGCAAGCACTTATATGCTCAAGCCCCATTGCACGCTAAATGTCGTCCATAGGGAACTGCAATCCATCCAGATCAAAGGAATCTCTCTCTTGGCGAGGGTATTCATCAAAGGGATCGCCCTGCCAAATATCTCTGATTTGCTCCCAAGCTTTTCTGATTTGCTTGCAAATAGCGGACTCGGACCGATCATCAGGCAAGTTACCCTTTTCATAAATTTTCACCTCGTGCTCATTTAGAATCTGTGGTCCCTTTCCCTTCAAACTCGTGAAATATTCGGGACAATTCGTGTTATTCCATTCATGGACGCGGTTTGTGAGCTCCACAATCACGTTCTCCTTCTTCTTCAATTCCTTTAGTATGAGCGAATCTCGTAGATTTCGCTCGATCTTAACGGCCTTTTCGGCTCTCACACACAATTCATCTTTATTTGGCAGCATTCTGGTTTGGCCTTTGTATAGTGAGCAACGTTTGTGAGGAAAGGGCCCCAAAAGACTTACATAAGATAGGAATGGGCATCGAGACTCTGCCCTCTGCAGCGCCGTCGTCCTTCTCGGAGGCGGTAGAGCCCCCATCGTCTGCCATAGTTTGGACGAAATCGCTATAAAAGTAAGCATAGACCCCTCGTAATTGAATGGTAGTAGACCTGGGAATATGCTTACATGATGGCTGCTGATAGCTTAAAATATTGCAACGGGGTTTCTTTAGATGATCGAGTAGAGGAGGTTGTTGGAATTCAGTCGAAAATTGTTGCAAGTTCATGAGCTGTTATAAGTAATACTTATCGGAGGTTCGACCATGCTGGACAATTCATCGAAACATCCGGATATGACTCTCCTATAAATTGGGTATCTTGGAAAACAGACGAAAACAATGAATTCGTATTCCACTCATGGTGGCAGCCCATCCGACCCTACGTTCCCGCCATTGGGCTTTACAATTTCTAGCTTTGATGCCGCAATTCCTGGCTGAGGCTCGGTCTCTCCCAGTGTGCCAATAGGATCAGCAGAAGGCGGAGGCGGAGGAGCCTTCGTACGCTTAGGCTTGACGAGGAGGAGAATAAACATGCCGATGACGAGAAGAAACAGTAAAAACAGGATCTTTCGCTTTGTGTACTTCTTTTGATAGCCGGTGGCCTATTAAGGTCAATCAGCATTACCGGCAGACTCTCAGAAAGACAAAGACGTACCACATTGAGCTCCTTGTCTGCGGCCTTA
This sequence comes from Alectoria sarmentosa, assembly GCA_009733775.1. Lineage (NCBI taxonomy): Eukaryota > Fungi > Ascomycota > Lecanoromycetes > Lecanorales > Parmeliaceae > Alectoria > Alectoria sarmentosa. Next base: position 21,314 of record WOGZ01000165.1, read on the forward strand.
ACATTAACAGACATGTTCTCAATATTGTAGTCGATCCGGTCGAGCATCGTCCCTTGGTCAATGACCATACCCTGCAATTCCTTGAAGATATCTGCTAGCTCGATGATTCCCTGCGCGATGTCCTCAATCTCTCGTTCTCGTTGAGCAATAGCTACGTCGTTTGTCTTCAGGCGCTTCGTGGATGTCTGCTGAAGAGTGGACTGCGAGAAAGACTTATCGGTCTCGGATTCTATCATAGACGGGTCTGAGTAAGGGTTTTGTGGAGGCGCCGAAGCACGGTCAAATGTGAGACCACCGAGTGTACGCAACTCTTGGAAACATGTTAGCAATACACCCTCAAGACCTTTTCAATCTATTTACTCTTGAGATAAGTGCTCTGCTTCTTCCTAAATCCTGCACTGACATCTTGTACCCGGCCTGCCAACGAGATCTGTATGTTTCTTGCCATGGTTTCATCAGCTGCACTCACACCTCCCTGGTGCCTAGCGTCTCGGACCATCATCTCAATCCTCTGAATGGCCTTTTGACAGTCATGAAAACCTCGTGTGATTTCCTGAGTCAACCGCTCAATTGCGATTTCTTCCTGCCTCTTCACATCCTCATCGTCGAAGCCCGGCAACACGTGCTTTTGGTGCAACTTCTCCAGGTCTGCTGACTTCTTCGCTATCGTACCCAGCAAGTCGGTGACTTCGTCTTGGATATCGACCCACCTCGGCGGCAACAGGTCCATCTCAATAACTGCATCTCCATCATCTTCGAAGGCACCAGCAGACATAAGCCCGCGGCGTTCCTCAGATTCATATCCAGAGGTGGAGAAGCCGTTCGCAGAAGGCCCAACAGTTTTGCGCTTCTTGGCGGGATGATGTGCGTATGACTGTCGGTAGGAGATGTATCTACACCCTGAAATCAGCTTCAGAAGCATGTTGAGCGCGTTGGAAACTTGGGTTTAGTAATGTAGGACCTACAAATTGGTCCTGTCTCTCCACACGCCAGACATTGTAATAGAGCAGCGCCTACAGCTTCAGTACTGTGACGCTCAGAAGCCTGGTCTTCCACTGTCACCTCCCATACCTCAAGTATATGTTCACTGTGTCTACTGGACGGACCTCAGGAGGTGAAAATCGTCTCTGGAGAGCGACAGCGGAACGCCTCCGTATAAAGTCTTGGCATTTGGTGTAGGGCTCTGTAATTCAGCCTTGCGGGGGGGGGATCGACGCCGCTGCAAACCCTCACATGGAAACCTAGTCACAAAATCCCACGAGCACCTGCTGCCTTCTTTACACCAATACATAAAAATTCTTTACTAACCTGTGTGACGGCGGCAAAAAACACAACTTGCTTCTACGCATTCGGAGATCTCATCTAACGGCCACTGCAACCAACATGGTATGATGCACTCCTCTTCCCCCTCCCCAGACCCCGCGTTTGGTGGTTTCCCTCAGACACGGCGCAAAGATAAGCAGAACGCTGACTACTGCTGCTATACAGGCAGACTCACTCACCGAAGAGCAAGTCTCCGAGTTCAAGGAAGCGTTCTCTCTCTTCGTGAGTACTCCCCGCCTGGACTTTTCTACACGAGGCTGACAAGTCTTGGCGTCCAGGACAAAAATGGCGATGGTGAGTCAAGCCTGTGCTACAACCCAAGACTCAAATTGGGACTGCCGGGAGAAAGACAGCGCTGGGCCGCCTGCTTCTTGTCCTACCGGTACTGACCGTGGACCCCAAATAGGCGTCATCACGAGTAAAGAGTTGGGTACCGTTATGCGATCCCTGGGCCAGAACCCAAGCGAGTCTGAGCTACAAGACATGATCAACGAGGTCGATGCCGACAACAATGGGACGATTGACTTCCCAGGTCCGTATTCCCACGTTTGGCCGTTGTCATGGCTGACCTGCTGCCAATGCAGAATTCCTGACGATGATGGCTCGCAAGATGAAGGATACCGACTCGGAGGAAGAGATTCGAGAAGCTTTCAAGGTGTTCGATCGCGACAACAACGGCTTCATCTCCGCTGCTGAGCTGCGCCATGTCATGACATCCATTGGGGAGAAGTTGACTGATGACGAGGTTGATGAGATGATTCGAGAGGCTGATCAAGATGGAGACGGAAGAATTGACTGTAAGTCATCTGCTCTCAGGTGCTAGCGGCTCACATACTAATTTTGACTAGATAACGAGTTCGTCCAGCTTATGATGCAGAAATAGGCGGAACGCCGCGTAATCATGCTTGGCGATTCTTGGCCGAAACGACCATTCTATCCTGTACGACATTTTCGGGCTCGCCATTGGGGAGGAAGGCTTGCATGACGAACTTGAAGGCGACCTGTAGCTCCAATCTTGTTGAGCGTTGCCATCTTGTTGGTATCTATGAAGTATCATCCATCCGCATCTACACTTTTCTCCACCAGACTCGTCTCGATAATTCTGCTTTACTTTCCTAAGATCTCAATATATTGAGCTAGAGGCCATTTTCTCATAGCTACCAACCGTGTCCAGTGCCCAAGTCATCGCTATCCTCGATAGGCTCTCTCATTCTTTAGGTACAATCTTGATGCCAGCCGTCGACTTCCTCGGCCATCCAGAGCTCGGACCCATTCTGATACAACATGCTCTTCCCATTATATTCTTCCAGACTGTTGTAGATTTGTTGCTGCTGTGGGACGGTTCAAAAGCCTAGAGCGTCTTCAAATTCTTTGCTGATAAGCCCTTATAATCCTGTTATTGTCTCTGTATAGGGAGAAGACATTTCGTATATGGGCTTGGGCTCGGCTACAATTATATACACCAAAAGAGAGTGTCGAAGCAGCAATGCATACAGGTACTAGAGCGTTCTCGTATTTTCTTTGGCAAGCCCGTCAAGTGCGAGTCACGTGACAGGCAATCTTGATAGGGCTGGCCGTTTCCCGTTCTTTATGTAGAGTATTTTCCATAAAATACGCCCTCTGGGTGCACGTCATGCCGAATAGCGTATTATTTACATTTTGGCCGACTATTCGGGATTTTGTTGAAAAATATACTTTCTATCTTCACAGCAACGGGATCTTGACAGCTACAATGCATACCTGTGGCTGATGGAAGTCAGGCTTCTACACGATGCGCAGCTCTAAGCTGCTTCTTCAGCGACTAAGCAGAGCCCCGGCACTGAGCAGCGCCCAAGCTCATACATTCATTTGTCGCGCCAAAGCTCTGCCTCACTCGCTTCAATGGACAGCTTATACGACTTCAGAAGTAGTAAAGCCCAACATCGCAAAGCAACTCCAGTCAATCAGGCCTGACCATTCTAACCTGCTCGCCTCTCAAATCCTTCCTACGACCACACAAAATGTCCGGTCCTTCACTACGACACAAACATATCTAAGAGAGGAGAGGCCTACGGAGTCAAAATCCGAGAAGAATGACCTTGTAGATCAGGCGGATCCCACACTAACGAAGGCAATAGAGGAGCAAGCTACAAAGACGGTAGAAGAGGAGGAGTTGGACCATGAACAAGAAGAGCGCGGATTCGGGCGGTCAGAGAAGGCGAGTCAAGCGTCCCAGGTCAATCTCAGTGCACGTCTCTCGAAAGACCCCAAAGATCAAGGCAAAGGGGCTGGACTTGCGGAGACTTGGAGGTTGATCAAGATCGCACGGCCAGAAGCCGGAGTTCTTGGATGGGCATTCCTTTTCCTAATCGTATCGTCTTCAATCTCCATGACCATACCATTCTCAATTGGCAAATTTCTAGACGTTGCAACAAAGGCAGAGGAGGGAGGCAATATGCTCTACGGGTTCGACCTGTCAACCCTCTACATAGCCTTGGGCGGTATTCTGGTAGTTGGCGCTGGAGCGAATTATGGCCGTATTATTATCCTTCGGATTGTGGGAGAACGTATTGTATCGCGATTACGGTCTCAGCTTTTTCGAAATACATTCGTACAAAACGCGGAGTTCTTCGATGCTAATAGGGTCGGAGATCTTATATCGCGTCTCAGCTCTGACACCGTCATTGTTGGAAAGAGCATAACCCAAAATCTGTCGGATGGACTACGGTCTCTAGTCAGCGGAGTTGCTGGTTTGACACTCATGGCTTATGTCAGTCTCAAGCTTACGAGTGTCCTCGCCATCTGCTTCCCACCCGTGGCTATTGGGACTTTCTTCTATGGGCGAGCAATGAGAAATCTCAGCCGCAAGATACAGAAGAATCTGGGGACCCTGACCAAGATCGCCGAAGAAAGACTAGGAAACGTAAGGACAAGTCAAGCCTTCGCCGGCGAGATCTTGGAAGTCGCCAGATACAACAAGCAAGTGAAAAGGATATTCGCCTTGGGGAAAACAGAAGCTTTCATATCAGCTACCTACTTCAGCGCGACTGGTCTCGCAGGCAACATGACTATACTCGCTCTACTCTACATCGGAGGCGGAATGGTGCAATCCGGTGCTATCAGTATCGGAGAGCTGACATCTTTCCTCATGTACACCGCATATGCCGGATCGAGTCTGTTCGGCCTGTCCGGATTTTGGTCTGAGCTCATGAAAGGAGTTGGAGCCGCGAGCCGGTTGTTCGAGCTCCAGGACAGAAAGCCAACCATTTCGCCGACCGCGGGCTTGCCAGTGCACACTGCTCGGGGAGCTATCCGCTTTGAGAACCTGTCATTCAGCTATCCTACCCGACCGGCAGTTGATATTTTCAAGAATCTAGATTTTGAGATTCCACAAGGCTCCAACGTCGCTGTCGTTGGGCCCTCAGGTGGTGGAAAGTCAACCATAGCATCCCTCCTACTTCGCTTCTACACACCTACCCAAGGTTCAATCAAGATCGACGGCGTTGATTTATCCACTATGAACATCAAGTCTTTAAGACGAAAGATTGGAGTCGTATCTCAGGAACCCGTACTTTTCTCCGGCACAATCGCTGATAATATCTCATACGCTAAGCCCGATGCCACTCGCAAGGAGATCATAGAAGCTGCTCGAAAAGCCAACTGCCGATTCATTGAAGACTTCCCCGATGGCCTTGATACCTCAGTGGGGCCAAGAGGCGCAATGTTGTCTGGTGGTCAGAAACAGCGAATAGCAATTGCAAGGGCTTTGGTTAAGAATCCAGACATCTTGATCTTAGATGAAGGTACCTTTGATCCTCCTCCCAGCGATTGCCTCTAATACTGACCTCCTTCAGCAACGTCCGCGCTAGACGCAGAATCCGAGACCCTCGTCAACCAAGCCCTCGCCGCCCTCCTCCAAGGCAACAACACCACGATCTCCATCGCCCATCGCCTGTCAACCATCAAGCGTTCCGACAGCATCATTGTTCTCTCTTCCGACGGCAAGGTAGCCCAGCAAGGCTCTTATGCTGACCTAAGCCAGGATCAAAATGGTGCGTTCACCAAGCTTATGGAATGGCAGATGACTGGAGGCGAGACGAAGGGCGAGCCGGAGGTCAAGAACGATGTGGAACCAGAGGCAAGGAAAACGCTCAGCGGTTTTGAGGACCTTGTTGAGGGGCTATCAGAGGATAGCGAAGCAGAAGAGGATGAAACGGCTTTGAAAGTGAGGAGAAGCGACGAAGCCGGGCCGGAAGCGGTTTTGGAAAAGTCTCAAAAGGAAGAGAAATGATAGCATATGGCTGAAAGTCGAGCTGTTTCCGATTACTGTTGGCATAATTGACTGCATTGCCATCGGTGTTGATCATCCCAGGGTCAGGAAAGGATGGAAGGAAACTTGAGGATAGATATTACCCCACTCGCGGCGTTTGAAAGGGTCATATATAGACAGATAGAAAAGCGTACTTATCAAATCCCCTCAACAGGAGTATTCCGTTCATGTAAACACGTCAGATGCCTCGTACGCCGTACAAATGCCAGATGCTTGCCCATGCTATGCTGGGCCCTCCCTTTCTGTCATCTCCAGGCTACCTATGCGAATAAAATTCCCAGCAGAAGATATCACGCGACCAAAAAGCTCAACAAACTCCCCACCGTCAACCCTCCCACCAGCATCAATCCCATAAATCCACCTGCGGCCTCCCTCTCCTCCACCTCCACCCACTCTCCCGCACCCATCATACACGTAGATCCCAAGTATCCGTTACTCAATCCAAAGAAAAATTGCACAACGACCAGATAAAATGCATCGCTCCCAATCGCTGCGCCTTTGCCTTGTATATTGCAAAGGAAGTACAACGGAATAAATACAAACCTCGCCACGCTCATCAAGAAAATGGTTCGCGGCCAGAGCACGAGATTTAACCGTGGCACCGCTGTTATGAGCCGCCCCAACAGGTCACCTGTATTCCAGAAGAGGAAGGCGAGGGGTATGAAGCACGCTGGTTGGAGTAACCGAGGTGCGGCATCCGCAGGGCGGACGCTGACGATTTGCTGGGTGAAGACGGGGAAGAACATTGTGATGGCGAAGGTCAAGAACACGCCGCTGGAAAGGTAGCGCAGCTTTTTGAAGAGGGTCCACAGGCCGACAACCTTTCTTGATGCGTGCTCTGGCGCTTCTGTGCCATCGACAGGGGACTTGGGGTCCACTGCTTCGTCTGGATGTCGCCGTAGCAGTAGCATGAAGGCTAGAAGCGCAGCGACCGAAACGGCCGTAGCCGTAAGGAAGTATGCGAATGCTGATTTGCCGCTTTCCTGAGGTACCGTTGCACCATCACCTCCATCGTCGTACTTGGGCGCAGCGATCGAGAGCACAGATACGATCTGCGCTATACAAGGCAGCACGCCCGCTACAGCTTGCCCGGTCATGATAGCCTGTGTATATTCTCCCATTCCAAATCCCGCGACGTACGCAAAGACGCCGTTTTGGCAGAACCCTGTCGCCAGGCTGGCCGTGAAGACGATTGCCATGAGGAAGCCGAAGTAGACGCCAGGCGATACACCTCTGAACAGAACGGTCGAGAGAGCGAGGAGCGTGAAGCTGACGATGTTGAGGATGAGGGAGAGGATGATGCGGTTCGGGTAGTTGGCGCCTTTCTGGAGCTTGGTGAGGAGGAGCATGGAGACGAGATTCGTGACTGTAGAGATGGAGATGAGGGCGGGAGAGAAGGTGGAGAGGAGGGCGTGGGAGGAGCGAAAGCGGTGCTGGAAGTAGGGGGAGGCGGCGAGGAACATGTTCCTGTTTACTACATTTAGACCAGGTAGGCTGGGTCTCGGAAGTGGATGGGCTTACCATGCCCATAGCATAGAGACTCCGAGCAAGAGGAAAATGGAATATTCGAGCCAGGAGAAGCGCGGCTTGCGCGCCCTTTGGGGCTCGTTGCTGTCGGAATCATCGTTGAGAGGCTCGTAGGCGGGCGAGCGCCGCTGCTTCAGGGCGTTACGGATGCGCTCCATTATGGACGTTGCTAACTAGAATCTTGGAGGAGGTCTGATTATCATGGCGGGTCTAGGGATATCCTGACGGGTCTTGAAAGGTTAGATGAGCAGCTGCTGTTGGATCGTGACGCTGCGGCGGCGCGAATGATGCCAATTTGGCGCTACTATCTTTTTATTGAAACGGTATAACGCCGTCGGAGAACGTAAGCTACTAGCTACTCGCTCCTCTGCATTCAATGTCTTCAATCCGTAGCCACGGTTGTCTCATGATCAGCAATACATTCAAGACTCAACGCAGACATAGCACGCTGGTTGTAGGCATAATTTGTTTGAACGGACATCCATCGGAGGCTGGCTACTTACTTAGGGATCAACAAGGAAGCCACATACCACCTCGCCCGCACTACGGTACTTCCATGGCTCCGGCATTCTCGGCGACAGCTTGGTTTCTAGGCTAGTCAGAGCCACAATCATATCCAACTCCTCCTGATTTTCCGCCGTCTTTCGGGTCACCGCCATTAAGTCCCTCAAAATGTGATGCAGCCACAGGACATTGGTCATCGGCACATACCCCTTCCACATTTGACTTATGAGGACTCCCGGCTTCCTCTCCTTCTTCACTATGTCTCGCATGATACGATACACATCGTACTGCTTCTGAGCGTCGGGGTCGTCGTCGATTTGCCGGAAGATGGACTCGTCTAGAGCGGTTGCAAGCACGTCGCCAGACTCGAGGGTGAGGCGGGATTGAGTATAGTCAATCAATGTTACCTCGTGCTTGGACAGTCTTGGAATGCCGTGATCGGTGGTCAGGTCCAACGGCTTATCGCGTATCTTGATGCACACATTCCCCGCATGCAAGTCACGATGCTCGAACTCTGCCTGCGTTTCGCCGCGCATCAACGCCTCTGCAATTCCCCAGAACATATCCGATGTTTCGTGGACCGAGTAGAGATTTCCTTCCATACGGGCAGTACACAGCATGGAATCGATGTCTTGTCCGGCGTCCGTCATCTCCATCAAAAGCCATAGTTGATTTTTTGACGAATATTCATCGTACATGTGTGTTCCATACCATGCGTCTCTAGGATCCAGATTCGTTGCCCATGATTCATGAGCCTTGTGAATTTGATCGGGCACAAAGCCTTTCACCACGTGGGCGCTTCGAAATTGAACAAATCCATCGATGTCACTCATGGCAACTAGCATCTGGACTTCGGTCGCTGCATCTTTGATGAGGGTCTGAACTTGATGAGGGCGAGATCCACTGCCTTTGCTCGGTTTGAGCGGCATAAGCTTCCAGACGCTGTACTGGCCGGGCGCGTTCTTCAGCTCCATCTTCAACACCGTGGCGAAGCTTCCCTGGCTAATCTTGCTGAGAATGACTTTGTTCTTCCATCCTTTGCAGAATTTTTCAAAGTCCATGACCGCACTTCCCACGAAGTCAAGGGACGTCAGTTCTGAGATCTCTGTCGGTTCCTGGTTTTTCACCGTCCGTCCTGAATATTCGTTAGGGATGTTCCCCATGCTATTAGCCAGTCTGATAGCTTACCCTCCGACTGTTTTGCCCACCAGGCCTTTCTTCTCGGTCTGTTCTCCTTGTCTGTATTTGCTGTCAGGGATCCTTCCGATAGCAAAAACTCATGTGTTATCACTTACTGTCATCGTGGTCGGTAATTTGAGCGGCTTGCTCTCCGTCAGGTTCGGCATTCTCCTCAAGTAGCGGCTCATCGTGGCTGTTGGGTGTAGGAGCAAGGACCCGTGCAATCGCGTTCGTGCCTGCCACAGCCAGTCAGCCACCCTGAAACTTGAACACAGAGGTAACAGGTCCCATGTACCAGGCTTGTGGGGGCTGATAGACAAGTCGCTGAAGATAGCTATGAGGTCTCGGCCTTTCTTCTTGCCATAAGTCTTGCCTTTTGCTACCATCTTCTTTGCCCCATCGCGGTACTCTGTGCCACGAGTCAGTCATATATATATATATTGGGTATGTATCCTGTCGAAGCACTCACTCTTAAGGCCCGGGCCGGCCATTTTTCTTTCCGTTACTGGGGCAATCGGTGATAAGAATGACACCTTATATCCGGCGTCTTACTGAGAAGGAAAGTAGAGTGGGCAGATCTATAGACTAGCTTCCGCCTTAAGCGAGGCGCTAAAGTCTTGGCGTTTGAGGACCACCAGGACCGAGGGAACACTCGTGAGAAAACATTCTGATCTCGTATCATTGCTACAGCACTTGTTTCAGGTATATTGAGCTAAGTGTACAGCTTCAACAGGGTCAGTACCCCTGTAACCCTCTCCTCCTTGGACGCCATGATTTCTAGGGTTTTCCTCCTATCCTTTCCACATTTTTACCAACGTCGCCCCGTACTCGGAACAAGCCTTCTCCCCAAATCGCTTTCATCTTTCGAATAGAGACAGTCTCAGAGTAGGACTCAAGAGCCTCCGATCTCGCTCGTCTGTTGATCTTCCGCTTTGAAAGCCCGGTGCCAAATAATATGTTGAGTCGAATTCTGCAGATTCGAGCGACGTAGCTTTTTTGAATTGGCACCCCACGCTCTCTCAATTTGTATAGCAGTCGCAAACCCCATGTCCACTGAAAATGATGAGGGTCTTCTACCATTGAAGCCTTGTTGAGCCTTCTTATACTTCTACTAGATTTCGTGAAATGTTGAAACCCCCAAGCAACGATTGCATGCTGTGCCGCGCGTGTGAACAGAATGTGAAGAAAGGGTTGAGGATCGCCGCTTGGAAGTTTCCCTGGCGATACATGACCCTCGATCAATGCCTGACCACCATAACTAGGCAACAGTAGCCGTTTTTGAAGGGCGGCCTTAGCTGTGGAGCTTGAGTACCAATCCACAAGCCAAAGCGCCAGATTTTCAAACTCCGTCAAGCGCCCAGCCATTCCCAGCCGTCGCAGGATCTCTCTCCAGGCGATAATGGGCACGAAGCGGCCGGATTGCATAGACATCTGCGAAGCTTTGATCAAAATTCCCAACTCGGGTGTTTCCCCCGCGGCACGCCCAACCTGTCTCCTGGAAAGCCAACGTACACGCAGGTGCCTGCTAGATCTGGCGCTGACCGGTATGCCCATATGCTTCAATTGCCCTAGCGTCACCAGCACCTTCTCTGCCCTCCCGAGCGTAACTTGACAACGAAGGATTAAGTTCATCCGTACCATTTGCAGATGCTTCACCGAACAGCCGTTGGTGAGTATCGCAAGTGTTCGCTCGATCTTCATCAGATCATTCTCCTCATAGTACTGGGCGAGCAACCGTTCCTGGAGGTTGGAATCTGCAAATGTATCCGGGTGAAGATCACAATCTACAATGGACTTCAGGATTCCGCGCTTGTTCTCTATAGCTAAACTTCGAACAAGAGTGCAAAAAACGGAATCGTCGAGAGAAATCCCAGCATTTTTAAGACCATCAGTATGATGACAGATGGTGCGTGGATCGCAGTTGTCTCTGACAACGATTTCCATCAAAGCAAGAGGTCCAATCGCTTCTGCGGCCGTCATTCGCAAACCACTGATGATGGTGTCGACGGAGAATAACCGCGTAGCGAAAAGCCTAGCGCAGAAGCTGTCGGTTAAATGTTTTGGACCAACTCCATGAATTTCGCCAAGCTGTCGATTTATGATCTCACGACTTATGGCGGCGTCCTTTCGGACGTAGTTTTCGGCCACAATCGAGACCCCAACTTTGGCTTCACTCAGCGCCCTGACGATTTTCTCAAGCCGAATTGCGTCCCCAATGTAAGCGAGATGGTCGAGCAGGGGTTTGATGTCAGTGAGTCTGGCGGGAAAGTCTCTGGCGTCACAGAGAAGGTAATGCCACTTAAGAGCTTCGTCGTACATCTGCAATTTGCATAAATGCCAGATAACAGTCCTGTACATCCCAACCAGGGGAGTATCTGTGTACAAGCCTCGAAATTGCCTCCAACTATCCCAGTCGAGTGACTGCTTGAAAATCTTTTTGTAATTTTCGAGTGAAGGAGGGAAGTCATTTCTGAGCTTCATATGCCAAATGTATGCTGTGTGCGGGTCCCTTTTCAGGGCAACCGAGACAATGCCATAGTACATCTCCGGCCAAGACCTCCTCGTAGACCGTTTCAGGTGTATTGCGTAGGTGACTATCTCTTGAAGTAACCTGGAATCGTAGAATCCTGCCCGGATGAGAAGGTCCCAAAGCTGGTTGGCTATGATTCCCAGTGTTGGTAATCGCAAGCCCCGTCGTAAGATCTCCTTGTATATCGCCATGGTACCTTCGGCGCCATGATGCCGTTTCCGAAAGGTAATCAGCTCCAGCCATAAATCCCAATTCCGAGTGTGTACTGGGTCATTGACCAGGCGCCGACCTTGGGAAGCCGGCGCTTCGAGATCAGACTCGTATTGGTACTGCTCGAATGTCGCCAAGCGATGTCTCCAGCCCTCCTTGTTTCCTTTAGCCCTGGTAGGTAGACCGAATTGGATTCTCGAGCTGAGATTGCCGCTGTGGAGATCATGATAGGTCACTGGGACCATCGACGCTGGGAACTTGCGGATCTGAAAAAGCTCTGCTTCAGGTTCTGGGGAGTTCTCTCTTCCCTGCTCTTTTGTCGCACATCTCCTCGACTGTCCCAGAGTAGGCGCTGAAGTGGAGTAGTACTGGCAGAATCCGGCCCCAACTGACAGCACAGCATTTCGTAGAACAGATACAGCAGAAGAATTTGCCAGAACTGTCTGCAGCGCCAGACGCATAAAGTTATTCTGGCATTGGTGCTATGTACAGACCAGGGAGGTTGGTCGAGAACGAAGTCGCGGGATTGGAGCTTCATTGCCAAGCTTCAGAAATGCGCTGAGCGCCGCTTCACGCTTGTGCAACTTAAGGTTAGGCCGCCAAGAAGGCAAAATGGTAGGTATTTGGATCAAGATGTTCCTCGGGTTATGATAATTTGGTGTACAACGCGCAAATCTGAGTATGACCCCTTCAGCGAACACGCGATTTAACTTACTCGGCCATAGCCCCTGGGCAATTGCAAGACACCCTGCAAATGTTCTAGTTTTCGCAGTTGAAACCCCTACTATGCGGCTGACGGGTGGGGCCTTGATCCCTAGAATAGAACCCTATTCCCACTATTATTTCGGCCATATGTAGAACCCTTGTAGTTGTCACATTGCGCCCACAACCGACGGGGCCATAGGTCTAGAGCTGAAACAGACCGAGCGACTTCCCACATTTGTCATCGAGTCTTCGGGGTTCAGAGTTTGGCAAGAAGCCTCCAAACATCTCATTGTTTTGGGCATGAAGCCCTAGGAATATCGTCGATTCCGAAGAAGGAACCGCCGAAGCATCGCGATTCTGGCCTAGTCGGGGCTCGAGGAGGAACTCTATAGAGGGAGAGGCAATTGTTAGATGTAGGGTCTCATAGGGTTGTCTGGCTGTCAAGCGCAGACACCCTCGGATTTTGTCTTTTTAAGCTAGGTGCTAAGACAAGATTGCCTTTCAGTTATATCGACAGCTTTGCATCCAGGCTTCATCCTCGAGCAGTACCCATTAGCATTCCGCCCAGACTACCTTTTGCTCAACGTACCCGGAAATGTTCAAATCTGCTACAGAACTACCAACCTACTACAGGAGATCATTGAATTCAGCCCATCCATCGCCAAGGAGCTTGATCAAGCCTACTTCTTCCAGCAACTCGGAGCACCTACCCCCATTCTCCTCAAGCAGATTGCCTCAACTCGTAAGGTGCGTGTTTCTAAAATATCCCTGGTTAATAAAGGTGGAGATCATCCAAGAGACTCAATACTGGCGCGGCAATCGTGATAAGTTTACCTCATCTAGCTGGATCTTCTCTTCGAGCAGCAGTCACTCGAGACCCTCATCAAGCAGCAAGGGAACCACATCACCAAGTTCTTCAAGTAACAAGACCAATCTCCAGCAGTGACTCAGGGAGTCATTCGAGCACTTCCTCGTTCGTTCTGTTACCTCAAGCAGCCGCCCTAGCGCTGCAGCCAGCAGCTTTTGCATTACCAAGTCAGCTTAGACTCTCAACAGTCACTCTTCGGTACCCTCAAGCATTTCCTCGAGCATCAAAGCAATTCTCCCATACAACATTCTCCCGTCAAGGAGCTAAAGCAGCACCATTGTTTCCTCTATCAACCACCCGACTGCCCCGTCCAGCAACTCCAGCAACACCAAGGCGAATATCTCATCAGCTCCCTTGCAGTACTCACTCAGCGGTCGCATCAACCGATTACCTGAACACTCTCTGGTGTACTAATGCGCCCGCCCGGATTGTCACCAAAGCCTCAATCAGAGCACTTGGACACCAGAACTAGACCTTGGCGTTATTGGGGACTAACCCAGTATACTTGGGCAGGAGTAAAGGTACAGAGCCCCCATTCTATCCTAGCGTCGGAAAATTAATTGCCTGCTCAGACACAGGGAATCGAAACCCAGATTTCAAAGTTGTATGATCGAGGTTCGCCAAAGAATGGTCGTTACTGGGACCTGAGCCAGACCTCCACCAATTTCAAAGGTCAGAGCGCTGGCTGGCGGTTTTGGAGACATCAATCTAGACATCAATACAGGCTTGAATAACAATAAAGAGGCAAATACCGGTCGATTTCTTTGAAAATGGCGGGATGCCGAACGATCTCGTTCAGCGAGAGGGTTCCTTTTACCACGCCGGCAATGGCTATGATGCACCTTTCAACGCCTCTGGCAACAAGGCTGAGGTCCGACTTCCCTGAATGACCACAAAGCTAGGGGTCTGCCTCCATTGAACGGACACAACTGCATTCAGTCTGTACCATACTCAACTTGTTTGGCCTTGGCGGCTGGGAGGAAGTCTCTTGCGATATACTTCGCACCACCCAAAGGAGGAGAAGAGGATGTTGGCGGGACTTGGAACTAGCTTGCTGCATTTCCAGGTGAGCACAAGATGTTCCCATTAATGCGGCAATGCTAACAGTTACTAGGCAAGCTCAAGGAAGGCTTTGCTTCACCGGGACGCCACCGTCCGCCGTACAAATATTCATTCTTCAGGAACTCTATACCAATCCAAATACTTTATGGCAATAGCTACGGTCGCTTAAAGACCGCGCGTCCTCGAATGAACATTATATTTTTCCTCCAACAAAGTGCACATTTGCCACGTTCGGACTATGCCTTATCTGTCGCGCCATGATGATAGTCCAGCAGCTCCTCACTCTACCAGTCTACCAGAGACATAAGGAAAGACCATCCAAGCATACTCTTCCTTCGGTATCATCAGCCCGACCGTAGATTGAGCATCAACCTTAGGCGGGTGCTTCTCAGTAGGACGATCCCGGTAACACGACGTAGTATTGTGGGCACTATGCAGGACATCAAGGATTCATAAAGGTCTGGTCAATCAATGATCATGTCACGGAGCCAATACATTAGCACAGAGTAGAAGTCTTTGGAGATGCCTTTCATTGTGCTCGATGATGCGAAGCTAAAAGAAAAAGCATCTGCTAGTTACATCCATCTCCCCATGAGCCAATCAACGCTGTCATCAAGGGATGCTTCTCCACTAGCCGCAATACTTGGTCAGGGGGTACTTCAAAGGCCAGCAAGACATGAGATGCTCAGTTACGCTGAGAACTGTTCTTCCAATGGAAGTAGTCGTGGTGTGCCACATGTTCCTTCCATAGCTGAAGGCGAGTTGCGAGATGATCGTGACCATACAAACAGTTGTTCACCAGGAACTCAGGGCACGGCTCGCCTCTCTTCACATAACCACAAGTACCCATGATGTGATGGTGTTCTGAAATCTCACAGCGCTACCGAAGTCAGCATCAATGAGTGACGAGGGTTATTGGACAATAACACTTACCGGTTGACTGGAACGGAGATGGTTGAGGATGCGCCGCCGGTTCTTGGCTTGATTGCAGATTCTCATCTTGTTGCATAAGTCAAGACCTGCACACCGATGCCCCGCTATGTTGCAAGGGCAGAATTCTTGCCATGCTTGATGAAGGTCGCTCCAGTCTCCTTGCGTTGGCAGCGGTGGCTGAGGAGCTTTGATGAAAGGAGGTTGCAGAACCTGGGTGCCAGTCAACGAAACGTACGTGTTGTGTGTGTGAGTGTGCGAGTGTGCGAATGTGCAAGTGGGAGAGAGAATGAGTGTGTGAGAGAGTGAGTGAACGACATACATGAGCTTGATTTCGACGATCTTGTGAGATAGTGGACTTGGGAGCTGGGGGTACTTCTTGTGAGATAGTGGACTTGGGAGCTGGTGGTACTTCTTGTGAGATAGTGGACTTGGGAGCTGGGGGTACTTCGAGTGGGACGGTGGAGTTGGTAGCTGGGGGTACTTCAGGGCAACAAGCAAGAAATTTGGTAAACTAGCCAATTATGTCAGTGAGGTAATGGGACGAGCATGACAGAGTGAGTCACAGTGTATTCGGACACGCGGGCACGAGTGACAGCGTTGAGAGACTCGTGAGAAGTCTCGAAACAAGGTGCTTGCATCAACTCCTAAGCTCGCGGTGTTAGTAAGAGACTTGAGACAGTGAAGTGAGACGAATCCTCACCTTGAGGTCCTCACAGTAGGAGCGGTGCACACGCTCAAGAGGCTCCGACATGACGGTTGATGCTCGCGAAGGATGTGCGTGATGTGTAATACTTGAAAGAAGAAGACTTGATGGATGGATGAAGAACCGAGATGGAAAGTTGATGGCTTGAAGGAAGTAGGTGATGATGTGAAAAGGGAAAGAAATTTCCCAACAGAAATTGGATGGTTGTTTACACTAGCGCGATTATTCAACGTGATGACGCCAACGGATGCTACTTCCGTGACTGACATTCGAGCAGCTGACAACTTGAAACGTCTAGTCGTATGTATATGTATACGCTCACTGTTATGGTAATTGTAGTAAGCCTGTTAATAATAATCCGACCGTTGGCAAAAGAGAGCTGCTATTCAAGAGGGACCAGTTGCTAGAGGGGAGGATCGGGGCTCAACAAGTCAATCAATGTATATGCAGGCAACTATCATAGCACCTTTGACCTTCATTGACGGATCACAAGTAAAAGAATAGTATGAAGAAGCAAGTTCTGTAGTAATTAGGTTCTTTGAGCATCAGGTTCAAGGACTTTGGCTAAGTCATTCACTGTGCAGTAGAACTCATTGAGTGCTGAAGTATGGATTGCAGAGACTGTCACTTGGCCAAATGTTAAGGGAGAAGATGCACACCTTCTGGAATAGTTTCTTGAATGACTTCTGAGGTAACCCCTGGAATATACTCTAACATATCATCTGATGACCGTCGTCATTCAAAGCCGAAGCCGACCTCAAGCGATCGATACCGCCTTTTTGCAAAGGTTTGCTTATCGCATTTTCGTACGTTTACCAGATATGGCCGAGACTCTCAAGAGCCTTCAGACTCGGTCATAGAAGTACGATGATGGTCCTCGGCATGTCCTCTGGCACAACCTCTGGCATATTCTTGGGCATCTCTTCTGGTATCAGGAATGACACACCTACTAGCATACGTACCTCTGGCGTCCAAAGTGGAACAATTTTGAAGCCTCTATTTCACGGAGGGCAAGGGAAATGTGTGTTAGAACAAAATGGTGATTCAGGTCAAGGGACAGGACCCAATGCTCGTGGTCCAAGAAACCTGGGGTGACCACGTTTTCCAATTGTCGCGACTCACTAGATATTTTTGGGGGACTTTTCATTTTCACCGCTGCACAGGGGGCTTTGGAGGGGCCCATGACTTTTTCAGCGCCGAGGGAAAACTGGAGGGTCTGTTCTTTGGTGCTTGCGCCATGACACAGGGGGCGTACTGAGGGAATCATCACCATCATGTAGGGGTTTGGAGCCCAGCTCGGACCTGGGAAGCCCAGGCGTGGACTCTTCTGGATGGGCTTTAGATGCCTGTGAATCCCGCAGAGTAACCCTTAGGGTGTCCAGTATGCCTTGATCAATCAATCAACCAATCAATCAACCAATCAATCGACTCACCAGATCCCCCCTCCTATTGAGATTTGCAGGCAAGAGCCCAAGTGATGTCAAAGAGAGAGACCTCGTTGGGACAAAGAGACACTGTAGGAACGGCTGGAAGAGGGACTGGGGATGTATCAGTTGCGTTCATCAATGAACAGGCACTTTCAATGCCTCATAGGCTCTGACCCTACAAGAAATCTAAATAGGGATCAGACAAATTGATAGGGATGGGCTCATGTATAGATCATCTGTTGTATGTTGTAGGCAACCTTGCACGGAGACGTGCTCGCTCAGCCTCGTCGTCGGGTGGGGTGGGGGCTGGTACGCCCCCACGTTACCATCTATTTTTGGACACCGAGAAGCGTCGTCAATCTTTTACTGGGACACTGGTTGAGATTGAGCTGGTGCCGACAGACTCATCAAGCGACATTTACTGATAGACTTGCTTGCGCCAATTTTATATCGTGCCTGACTCATTGTTACTGCGGACCTCTGGCTCCTCCTTCAATGTCGCAAGGCTACACAACCCAAGCCGCCACGAGGGTGTGCAGCAAAGATACTGTCAAGGCCGCAGGCCTCAACATTTGGGTCAGTGGTGAGCACAGTGGTAGCACGCCCGAAGTAGAGTAAGACAAACAGCCCTTTATTAAGCCTAAGTGACATCGTTGACGAGCCTCAAGCATTATTGCCGTTCAAGGTCTCGGCGCCGATCCATACTATACATGGGTTGGGAGACACAACCCTCCTGAGGGGAAGCTTACGAAACCTCGCTGGCTCAATTTTTTACCAGGCTACCAGAAAATTGCTCCCTTTGACCGAGTTCCTAATGGTGCTCAGACGGTATTGGGCACCGCGGAAATTATGTGGCTCCGCGACTTCTTACCAGATACTATTCCAAATGCACGAATTGCAACATATAGTTACGAATCTGACTGGCGCAAAGCGGACGTCAAAACCAGTCTACGTAAATGTGGGGAGCAGTTGCTCAACGTGCTTCATCAGAATCGGTCAACCGAGAAGGTTGGTAGAATTGTTCCGGGCATTTCCTAAACATCATCCCTAAGTATCACTACAGGAGGGTCGACGACCGCTGGTTTTTATTGGACATAGCCTTGGAGGTTTGATTATTAAACAGGTCAGTGTGGTTTGGACGCGGACCCCCCATGTACTGAGCTTTGCACAGGCGCTAGTGTTGGCCGATCATGGTGATACTTTCAAAAATATTCGATTGTCCATGGCGGGGATCATTTTCCTCGGAACGCCACATCAAGGAAGCGACGCAGCAAAGTATGGTGTGTGGCTGGCTCAGGTGGCGGGAGGCGATAAGACGTTGCTTGAGTCCCTGAGAAGAAATAGCCCTGCTCTTTACGACATTGCGCGGGACTTTGAGGCGAGCTACAGTGACGCTGATACGGTTTGCTTTTACGAGGACAAACACGCGTCGTACGGACCCTTGCGGACTCAGGTGTGTTGATTCCTGCCTTCACACTCGACTAGCTGTGAGAGCTCACGATACAAACAGTTCGTTGATCACCAGTCAGCCTCCTTGCACGGGAAAAGAGCACTTTATCTCGCTACGGATCACTCAGGGTTGAACAAATTTCATAGCCCCGAGGATGAAAACTTTCTCTTGGTGCGGCCAGAGATCGAAAGAATGGCTCGGACAGCGCTCCAAAGAGTTGAGGAACGATATCGTTGTACGTTTCATCCTCTCTTTACCCTCGGATTAATGTTCTTCAAAGCTCCTCTGACTTCTCAGAAGCACACGCCAGGGGTACTGGAAAAGCGCAAAGACCCTGGGGTCTAGGAGACGACCAAAAGGCGAAATTACTCGAGGCCCTTGCGTCAGACTACAAGAGTGACAAGGACTTGGTCTCAACGAGGGTTCCCGGTACCTGCGAGTGGTTCTTTAAAGACGATAGGTTCCTGGAGTGGCGTGATAGCAATGTTTCAAGACTCCTTTGGGTCTCTGCGGGTCCCGGATGCGGAAAGTCAGTGTTAGCACGGGCCTTGATCGATGAGAGAAGGGTCTGCACAAATACCATGGCCTCAAACGTCTGCTATTTTTTCTTCAAGGACGGCCAAGAGCAGCGCACTCGTGGTGCTAACGCACTCAGTGCTCTACTACACCAGCTCTTTGAGAATCCCACTCTTATCACTCATGCGCTTCCCAGTTTTAGCCGCTACGGGAAAAAGCTACGAGACGAATTCTGCGAGCTGTGGGAAATTCTAGTCAAGTCCGCTCAGGACTCAGAGGCGGGCGAGATCATTTGTATCTTGGATGCTCTAGACGAATGTGAAGAAAACGCAAGGAATCAGCTCGTAGAAAAGCTTGTTCGCTTCTTTTCCTTTTCACAAGGAGGAACCTGCCTGAATCCGTCGTTGAAACTCAAATTCCTCGTTACTAGCCGTTCCTACGACGATCTGGAGCAGAAATTTCAGCGACTTTCAGATGTCAGCACATATATGCGTCTTGACGGCGACGAGAAATCATGGCAAATTGGCCAGGAAATCAACCTTGTGATTGACGCCAAAGTTCCACATATTACGGGAGGCTTCAATGAAGAGGACCGCGCTCGTATCTCCAATCGTCTGAAGAAGATGGACAACCGCACTTATCTCTGGCTTTTCCTTACAATTGATATCATTGAGAAGTCTCCGAGCAGATTCCGTAGGAAGTCGGACCTAGATTCACTACTATCCAACCTGCCTTCGAAAATTTCTGACGCGTATGAAAGGATTTTGTGTAGGAGCGAAGACGAGGACAAAGCTCGAATCCTGTTTGAGCTCATACTCGCTGCAACCAGACCGCTTAGCCTCGAGGAAGCAAATATGGCGTTGACGATAGCAACCCGTGATGAAAGTTGCAAATCACAGCGGGCCCTTGAATTGTGGCCCTTCGAGTCCTTCACATCCACTGTCCAAAAGATGTGCGGCCTCTTCGTCAGTGTTCGTGACGAAAGGTTGTTCTTGATCCATCAGACTGCGAGAGAATTCCTAATTAGGACATCGAACTCTGCGAGCACACATTCGCACAAGTGGAACGGATGCTTAGACGTGGCAGGTACACATGGCACAATGTCCCGAATCTGCCTGGACTACCTCAATTTTCAGGACGTCGCTAGTATTCATCAAAGCCAACGAAATGAATGTTATCTGCTGAACTATGCAGCCAACAATTGGGTCTTTCATTATACTTCTCAGCACGCTGAACTCGCCAAAGATTCACAGAAAGCTGCGAAAGTGCTATGCAGTCCAGCGCTACCTCAAGAGTACTGGCTGCATTTCCATTGTGATGCTTTCAAATATATGAGGTCTTCAGGAGGACAAGATTAGGGATTGCGTGTTTCTTTGGACTCGCGAACGTGGCTGAAGAGTTTCTGAGTGAAGGAGCTGATATCAACTCTCAAGTTGGACATTATGGCTATGCACTGCAGACAGCGTCAGCAAGAGGTCACGATCAGATAGCACGAATGTTACTCGATCAAGGGGCTGATGTTAACGCTCAAGGTGGATCTTATGGTAATTCATTACACAAGGCGTCAAG
Organism: Alectoria sarmentosa; assembly: GCA_009733775.1. Lineage (NCBI taxonomy): Eukaryota > Fungi > Ascomycota > Lecanoromycetes > Lecanorales > Parmeliaceae > Alectoria > Alectoria sarmentosa. Next base: position 42,129 of record WOGZ01000165.1, read on the forward strand.
GGGAGGTTACGACAAAGTAGTACGGATGCTCCTCGATCAAGGGGCTGATGTAAACGCTCAAGATACGTTTCTTGGAAGCGCTCTGCAGGCTGCGTCTAGAAAAGGTCATGATCACATTGTGCAGATGCTGCGGAAAGCAGGAGCAACTGCTGCTTACCACCACCCCGGCTTTTGATAGATCTGGGATTGTATGCGGGATAGGCAGTGGCTGCACGCCCAAGGCGAGTTCTTTGAGAATGGTCGGCTTGCTTTCGGTTCCTTTGCATCTTCGGACAAGAAGGTCGTGGAGGCTACCAGAGCGAGAATGGTACTGAAGGGCAGAATGGATCATCTGCGGAATTGTTCTCGCGCACTTTGTTGGAAAGTAGGGAAAATCGCCTACTCTGGTCGGAGGAAAATGGTCGCACATTTGGCAACCGAAGGGCTATCTGCTCGCTGCAGCTAGATTGTGCCGCGGCGAATTACGTAGAAGCTATAGCAGAAGTGGATTTTAGGGGTACTGGTTACGTGAATCATACTATTCATAATAGGAGACACGTGTCCGTGGCGAGTAGTATATCTAAACTCACCTTGCACCCACAGATGGACTTTTTTAGTCGATATCCATCTCTTTCCGAGCCATCATACTGGGTTGTCACCACCACCCTCACACGCCTACAACTGGCTCCATGTTCACTCCCGGTGGATATCACGCTACAAAGTCCGTGAGGGGGTTTTCTTTAGCGCCGGGCTACGAGCATACGCCCGTTCAGATCTCTGTTCCTCTGCTGGCCCCGGCTGTTGAGATGGCGTGTCCATGTCTATGCGTGTATCTACATTTCTAGGCGCCCCCCCCCCCCCCCCGC
>WOGZ01000165.1:43009-74441 GCA_009733775.1 Alectoria sarmentosa
GCCCCCCCCCCCCCCCCCCCCCGAGATTTCGAACTATCAGCTGGACTAGGCCAATTGGACCGTCCCTTCCGTGAACCGTCTGACCTTTGTACGGATCATGAATTGTGTCCAACATGTATAACTTCATTCTGCACTGCTGTTTTGGGGCGTCGGGAGGACGGACAAGTCGTCGAACAAATTGCGCGCGCCCTTGTATCTACTTGACGCTGGCGACGTAAATGGTGTGATATCTATTCGAGTATGAGTATGAAGACGCTGACTTGATACTCATACCAGCATCCGTGCTCTTTCGGTTTGGCTCAATCAAGTATTCCACACGGCGGTAATATTGGGAGGTTTTTCGCGGCAATCAATCATACCTCGACGGCATGTATGTATTCCTTGTTCGAGCGCCGGCGGGTTCCGGTGAAGTAAGGGTGTTCAAAATTCAAGGGGTGAAAAGATAATTGTAGCATAAGTAGTCATGCTCGGGCAACAAATAGTAAGTAATGTCTTTGTGGGAGATCTGGATCTACTCCATACGATGAGTACGATGGTGGGTTGACGCTTGACTTTTGACATCTTTGATTATTGAGATCGCTGCTACGATGGATCGTCCATTCCGCCTCCTCCCTCTTCCTCTATATTGAATTCACCGGCTATAACAACCTCTGAGCACCCAAGGCATACGTGTAGTGTGACACGGCGAGGAGGTGCGGATGAGGCTGGGACTGGGAATGAACTCTTTGATCACGGACACTGGGTGATTGGGACCGATTTATTTTTTTGGGTGGTACACGGCTTAGTGGTCAACATGATATTTGATGAGTGAGTGAGTGAGTGAGTGAGTGAGTGAGAGAGATTGTCTGGGTGGTTTCCTACACCGAGAGGCTCGCCCTGGCCGTAATGTTGTCAGAATATCATCAGGCGTGGGATCTGCGTTGATTGTCCTCCCCCGGCTCTCCTGGAGTAGGTCTTATATACCGTATCAAGTAAGTTCGCTGGCTGACAAAGTGGTTGGGAGAAAGGCTTGGAACCCCAAAACTTGACAGTTATGGCCTCTTTTGACCTTTTGGCTATGTTCGGTTCAAAAATACTGTGATGTTCTGGAGTCTGGCCTCGAAACAACAAATAGATTCCTGCAGTGTTAATCAAAACAGGGCTAAATCCTAATTTTTTTTCTAGGTCAATCGGTCAAAACTTGATGCTGCCAGATGTATCCCTTGTTTGTAAGGAAGGGTATCCAGAAGGGCCGATATAGAGAATCACGCGATGTGATCGATTATTGCAATTGCGGATATCAAACTTGCATAGATAGGTATCTAACGAATTTGCTCGATGATCGAGCACTATCTCTAGAATGTGAATCACCTGCGTCTCGTCCCTGATATCTGCTAGCCAAGCTTTCGAGCTTGTCTTGAGCACCGCCTGAATGGGAGAAAATGACAGTGCAAATCATGTCCGCAAATTGTACTTCTCCCATCTATCGCGTCTGGTGACGACAGGCTCAGACACGGCGTCTTCCCCATCGCCGTTGCTTCCATATTGGTTGATGTCTCGTCTCGGACGTCTGCTCGCGCCTCGCTTCAGAGCGCTGTTGACGATTTCGTTCAAGAACCCCTCGTACGAGAACCCGTTGCTCGTCGCGATGATGGCAAGGTCGGACCAGTCGGGTATGATACCCGGGATGGGATTGACTTCGAGCACACACGGCAGGCCCGCTTCGCCCATTCGGTCAAAGCGCGTATCTATCCGACCGGCGTCACGACATCCGAGTGCTTTCCATGCTGTGAGAGCTAGCTGGCATGCGTTGTGGACTTGTGGATCTGCGAGGTTGGCGGATCTGACGGTCATGTGGGGGTTGGTGTCCATGGGGGCGTTCTTGAAATGATCCGATGCGAAGTTGAGGAGTGTGTCATCTTCTCCGTCACCTTGAAACGGTTGAGGTGGGCTTTTGTAAACGTACTCGTTGGCACCAATCACCCTCGCGTCCTCGCCAGCCCCGAGTATGCCCACAGTGATCTCCCGGCCAGAGAGGAAAGGCTCGAGGAGGATGTCTTGATTGCCGTATAAAGCGCTTAATTTACCAACAGTCAGGGCTAAGTCCTCCCGTTTGGTGATTTTGCTACATGGGAGAATTCCCTTTGATGTGCCCTCGCCGATTGGTTTGGCGAACAGGGGATATTGCTGTAAACCCTCGACATGGCGCGAATTTTCTATCGCTCGCTCTATCATGAGTCCTCGATTTGGGAAAGTAACGTCGTTCGTAGGACCGGTTGGAATGATGGCGAAAGGTGCTGTGTGGATGCCCAAATGCTGGAGTACCATCTAGAGTTCGGAGTCCGAAATTTAGCGTTTCGCCCTCAAAAAACGCAGATAAGTGGTAATAGAGACTTTCCGAACCTTGGTCCTTCCCTTGTCCAAACATAGGCTTGTAGTAGCCGCATCGGCAAATGTGAAAGGGATTCCATACGCCTCCAATAGACATGGCACTTGGGCTTCTCGAGCTAGGCCATACATCCCCTCGGCGATATTGAAGGCAAGATCCCATCTTGTGTGGTTGCGGTTTGCTAGGTGAGAAACGAGATCTCTGATGCCATCGATGTGGACAACTTGGTGGCCTAAGGTTTCGAGGACGACAGCTATTCCCTTGAAACTGTGATCCGTTTGATTTGGAAAAAGTCCAAGAAGTTGCCAAGGTGACTCTTCGTCGTAAATGAATGCTATTGTTAGGGGTGGGGAAGTCATTGGTAGAGGAGATGAAGGATTTTAACTGCCAGGTGGACTAAAGGATGGCGCCGCTGTTCTGGGGATATCTTGTTGCATTCATAGTGATTTGACTTGGGTAGACTTCCGGTCCTCCAAAACTTGTGCAGGAATCCTTTCGCACTGCGGGGGAGAGAATAGTATTGGGATTTGTAGACGAACTCGAAAAGGTTGGATTGGATTGTCAGTATGGGGCAGGACGTTTCGACATGAAGCCTGCAGGCCGATGATAGCCTTTTCTTCTGAGTAGGAAGGCCCGCCAAAGGAGTGACGCGCAGTAGCAAAAAGTAACGAGGATGGAAAAGATATTAAGCTTTTCACAGCATCAAAAGCGTTGTAGAAGAAGGTTTGGGGAAGCAATGCATTCCTACCCAAGGGGGAAGTTAAAAATTAGGTCGGGACGAGGTGATTTGCTTCCTTTTTACTGCAAGCCAACATGGTTGATGTGCCAGGCCATGAACTGTGTACACAGTTTAGAGCCCCTCTGGCCTGAGATAGCTGTGGCGTCGGTTCATAAGGCATTGTCACCTACCTAGGTGTGATTTCTAGAATACTTACTGTAGTGTGGAACCTACCCCACACTGCACTACAGCGCTAATGCAGTGCGGTATTGATTTTTCTGCTCAAATGTTCAAAAAAGCCGAAGACATTGAACCAGTATCTGGTTAATAGTTCACTATTTTGCATCTAATAGGCGAGGAGGCGGGTGTTTATGTTTAACATAGTTGTGGGGCCAAACTTCATGATTGAGGTTGAAAAGGCCACGGCTTGGGTCCCGGGAAAGGCGGCAAAGGCGACCGGGTAGAAACGACTCTGATTGGATCATGAATCACGGCGCTGCAGACTATATTCGAGTCGCAACTAGATGCGTCGACCGAACTCTGGATTGTCAATTCTCGCTTCCACTGACTCTGCTTTTTGCATTGCATGGCAAATGCACTTGCGATGCAACGGCAACGTATGGAGATCTTTTGCTGGCTGAAGTTTACTGATTACCGACGGCGTGGTAGACCGAAGAATAGAGCATGTGAACAAGAGCCTGCATTTTCGAAGAATAGGAAGCAGCATCACAGGTACGATCAAAGATCTGATATATCATAACGAACTGCGTTAGTGTGAATTGCGATTGGAGGCAAGGGGAATCTGAGTGAGTTTTTCTTTTCTCTTGCCCTGGGCTCTCCGTGGGGACACGCCGGGTCGATCGCGTGTTGAACCTTTGTGCATCCCCCGGGTCGGGGCGGGAGGGGTTTAAAGTATGCAGAGGACACGACATCGCCATCGAAAATGCTGCATCAGAGGGAGAACCAGGGTGAGACATCGCACGTATCGAGATAGTAAATCGACGGCTTGCGGTGGTGTATCGTGGTGCTGATTGCCAATTTTCCACTGCGTCGGGCCCACACAACCTCTCAGCGGCGAAACCTCTTTCTCTCTAGCCTTTCACCGTTGCATCCAACCATTACCACTCCTGACGAGATCGGTTATCTCTTCGAGAACAGCCTCACCGCTGTGCATGACGACTAGAGCTAAGATGATGCGAACTAGATAGTCGAGACGATTCTTCGTCAAATTCTCCTGCTGCATTGAGAAGATGCTCCGACTGGCTTCTCGATCCAAGCCGGCCCGTGCGATCCGCTGCCGGTGGATGTGAGGCACGCCTTCGGGATATCGGATAGAGATAGGTGATCTAGATCGATCCATATCTACTTTCTGGCGTCGGTGGTGCTGTAACGGGACTGATATCGCTCCGTACGACTTGCAATGCATCCAAATTTAGATAAATAAGATTAGCCCCCAAAGTATGAGAATACCATCGCAGTCTTGCCTTGTAATCTACCACGGTCTTCATCTCATCCCAAATTAATGTGTCAGCAAGCTGTATAGCCTCAAGACAAAAGGACAAGTCTTTCAACACCAAGACTTGGAGCATTGGAACCATCCTCGTTTAACTGCCGGATGGCGTATTCAATCTTCAGGGCAGTCTCAAGGTCGTCTTTGTTCCTGAGCAACCATACTTTTCCACGCGTAAGAATCAAGACCACACACTTGCCAAGTGTGTTCCCTTGGTGCGGGCGGAGTACAACATTTTCTCTATTCAGACCCGGTTGAAGCTTTCCCTCCCACAAACCATGAGGCACGTTTGCTCATAAGTGTAGGAGGGTAGAACTGTGGATGTGATGGATTCGCGACTGCGGTCGCTGAACGCACGCCAGGCAGTAGCCTTGCAGATGGCCTTGAAGATTTGGACAGGCGAGAACGAGACCTCACGGCCGTTGCCAAATATTGTATACCAAAATCGCAGCTGGTCTGACTCTTCAGCGAAGGCTCGTAATGTTAGAGGCGACGAAGTATCCCGCCAGAGCGAGGAGAAGCCCGTACACTCTTCCACGCTCGGCCAATTGTATCTCATCCTGGCTTTGTTTGAACGGTCTCTGTCAAGGATCATGGTGTAAGAGCGATGGTTGGAATTGATGGAACCAGCGCCCACGTGGATCCGGGATACGATCTCGACATCATCCGCTAATTCTGTTAGAGTGTGAATGTAGCAGTAGATCTTTCCATCGCTCCGAGCCGAGATCTCGTCACTGTTCTCTCGTTTTTGGGGTTCAAATCCGGAGAAGCAGGCTATAGCACACCGAAAATGGAGATCTAAAAGGATGTGCTCAGGAGTCAATTTCTCCTTTAGAGGGTCTGGTTTGTTCAAAGGGACTTTCTTGACCCCGTCGTCCCTTGATACGTAATCATGGTCCTTAAGACGGCCAGGTATGCCAAATTGAGCCTTCATGCTAAACGTATGCGATGCAAACATCCCAAATAGAAGCCGAAGCCCCGCTGCACTAGGATGAAGAGGCGTTTCCATCGCAAGACGTCTGCGGAAATGCGCTAGTAAGATGACAAACTGCGCGTACCTAGTAAGGCAGTGCTTTCGGACCGGGCACACCTGGCAACGTGAGATGATGGTATGCTTAGGACAATTGCAATGAACTTTAAGTTGATACTTTGCGAGGACGTATATCTTTGATACAGTCTGAAGATCCTCCAACTTTCCTCGCAATCGGTTGTCGGTTGCTACGAGTATCCCCTCCAAATGTCGTAGTTCTGGAATATTTGTAATGACTGATTCATAGAAGTCGGTACGACTAGTGTAGAGAGGTGAAAATTGCAGAGCATAGCAAGCGGTTGCGACAATCATTTCTGCAACTCATTCAAGATGGTGTAAGTTGGGAAGATGCTGGCCGTCCAAGTCGTTCAGTCCCTCGGTATCTTGAGAGCACTCGCGCTTTTCCTTTGGATAACGGAAGACAGAGAGTTCTTCGCCTAGTAACTCTTCAAGCACGGAATCCCAATGAATCCTTCCTCCGATAAAAAAGGGAGCATGATCATCAGGAAGACCAAGCCTTTGGCAGATATATTCTTGTCCGCCCTTGACAAAGACGGTCTTTGAAATGGATTGCAGAGCCACAGTCGCGCTGCCTTCAGGTACCGAAGTCTCTACCGTTATAATTACCTGTGCATCTCCTTTGAGTTCGGAGTAATTCATCCAAAGGATGCTCCCTGTTTCAGACTCCATATGCACTCTCAAACCCATGATGTAATCCGCATATGCTGCGACCCATACGCAGGAAGCGACTCCTGAAATCTTAATACAAGCGGTTTCGCCAGTCGCCACTGATCCCACAGCAAATAATGCATCTGCAATGTCCCTTGGATCACTAGCTTCATCCGAGGCGACGTTGTATCCTCCAAGCCTTAGAAGCTGCTGAACCCGTATTCCGAAGGTGGAAGGAGTGAAGATGGACGAACAGGTTTTGATCATAGCCTCCCATTGAGAAACAGAAGGGGAGAGTTCTTGAGGACTGCCCGATCGCTTAGCCATTTCGTAGAGAACCAAGGCCGAAGCTTTGCGAGAGTTGCATTCTGCCAAAGCTGCGCAAAGAGCGACGCAGGAGGCTCCTTGCGCTGTGTGTACCAGCGATCGAAGAACATGACGAATGCCAATACCAAACCACACTGCGTCTCCAAAGGCGGAAAAGGATTTCAACTTCCCCATCGATTCCATCAGAACCTTTTCGCCATGCGCACCGATTGGAACACGATTGCACAAGATTTGACCAACGGCGACTGTCAAAGATTCAATGCCGGCAGCAGCCAGCCGACCAACGATGGCCACAGATGCGGACAATTGCATGCGACCAAGTGCTGTCCAGTCAATTGTCCCTTGCTGGCTAAAAGTCGAGGGTGATCCCGTGGTGTTGGACAAAGGCACAAGCGCAACAGGCTCGGCGGGCTCTGCCATATCTATTACGGTCTATATTGATGCTCGAGGTGTGATATTGCAACTGAATGCCTCGGTGTTCTTGTCAGCGCTTGAGATAGACATGGACGCCGACTTTAAACGCTGCTGGAAGACATGCTACAGTATGTCCCTCTGATGTGGGCAAAGTGCCCAAGCCCTGCAATGAGCGGCTGAGTCCAGGCATCGACCGGCAAACGCCTAGGCCCTAGGCTATCCGATAACCGCCGACGCTAATGCAACAAATTTTTTCCGGAAAACCACGAATCTCAAACACACGACTTTTTTTATTTTATTTATTATTCAACCATATCATAATCAAATATGTCTTAAATTGTTATCATATTTATATTTAATAAATACGAATTAAATCAAATTATGAAAAAGCAAAAAAAAGCGACCAAAAACAAAAAAAGAGATATATATTTTGAAAACCTCGATAATTTATTCTCTCGCATTTCATCATTTTCATAATATCAATTAATGAAGATAAAAGATCGCGCGATTGTTAATTATCTTTTTGAAAACATATTTTTTATTCTTTATATCGTGTTTAATCTTATATGAATTATTATTGTATAAAATATACTTTATAAAAATATTAATTTGTATACGATTGCTTAAAATACTTTAAAAGTTATTTAAAAATCTATCGATATATCGAAGCTTAAAGTCTTTATCGTTATTACGATTTATATAAAAAAATTTCATTTTCTTATTATTTATAATTATTAAAAAATTGATAATATTGTTCTCGTGATTTTTATTTTTATTGAAAAAATAATTCGAGATCGATATTTTTTTTTAAAAAGTTTATTCATTATTTAAATCTCAGCGAAGAGAATTTTATGATTATTGAAAAAAGAAAATGAAAACAATTCGTGTGATATAAGAAGTTTTAATTATTTACGAATAAAATTCAAAGAAATTAAAGAATTCTACGTATTTTTAATTCTTATATAATAATCGATAAATGTATAATCAAAAAGATAAAATAAACTCATTATTTTATTATAATATTAAACAAATTAATTTCGAAAGAATATAAAATCTTTATAATCGATAATAAAGATTATTTTTATAATTATTCGTGATATTCTCTTATATAAGATTTGAAAAGTAAATTAAAAGTTAAAGAATTAAAAGACACATTAATCATGATAATCAAATTAATTATTAATATATTATTTTTTAACATTATTCTCTTTATAAATAATTATTTTAATAATTTAAAATTAATTGTGATTTTGAAAATTAAAGAAATTGCGATATGTGAGATCATAAAATTAATTCGAAAAAATCTTTCAAATTTGCTTATAAAGATGAAATAATAATTTTTTAAAAATATTTTATATGAAGTTTTTGCAGCAATGATATAAAACGACGTTTTTATATTAATTTAATAAAATAATAATCTTATTTTAACATTTATCATTGCATATAATATTCGAAAAGTTAATAATTTTATTTTCAAAAAAAGAAAACGTTTTAATAAAATCAATATAAATGCTTATATTATTTTATTTATTTTCAAAAAAATAAAAAAGATGTTTCGAAGAAAGTATTAAAAATTTTTAAATTATTTTTTTATTATAATAAATATATAAGAGAGATGAATTAATTTAATGTTTTGACGATTATATATATTAATTAACGAGCTTGCAATCAAAATTAAATGTTTTTATTCAATTAACATTTGAATGAAAATTTTATTAATGTATATTATTTATATAAATTAATAAAATAAGCTCGTTAAAAACATTAAACGTTTTTAAAAATCGTGATTATGAAATTGTTATAAAAGAAAGCATTCAATCGATAATTATTTTTTCGAATTTCAATTGTCATTAAATTAAAACATTTATGAAATAATCATAAATGATAAAACTTAAAGAATTTTCGTACGTATTTTATGTATTATAAAAATCTCAAAAATAAACGTTTTAATATAAAAATTAATGATAATAAGAAAGGCACACGAAGGACTAAAGAAGGGTGCGCTATGTATAATGTCTTTTTATGTCGCAAAGGGGATTATGTAAAACGATTTCATGACAGCGATGATGATATGAAACCTACAAAATAGATATCAGCCGTTTATAATAGATTATATGATGTTGATGGAGTGTAATGCTGATAATAATGCAAAAAAGTTACATTTGTTGCAGTTCGGCGGTTATCGGATAGGTCCCTGTCCCGCACTCTCCGCCCCCGTACTAGTACCGCCCCACTTAGCTCGGGCTATGTAACGCCAGATCCGATGTTTGCTAGCTATGTCCTTTGTTAGCCATTTGGTCTTACACCCATGGGCCCACTCCATAGATCATACATGCTTCCCATCACTCATATACTGCGCCTATTGAGAGAATGAGACCAGAGCCTTCTGTGCACTCGATTTGGCCCAGAGAATATTCTTCAATGGACAACTCCCAAAACTTGCAACCGCCTACCTCCACAATGGGCACTGTCGCTTTATCAACTCGCATTAATCGGTCTTCTCCTTCCTCTCTTCATCTGGGTTCTCCCCCCTTTCCTCGTTACAAGTCCTCCTGACTCGCAAGACGGCGAAGCGGCTCTACGCATCACACCATCTTTAGCAAGCGACACCACTGACACGTTTTTGAGGAATTGCAACATCGACAAACAATGGCGTCCTCACCCACCACTTGGAAAAAAGCCGCATCGGAAGATCCCAAAAGCGCGACTATATCGCATTGTGCAGTGTAGTAGTCCTTAGATCTCAATTGGCCGAGCATTCATGTGAGAATCGTAGCCCACCTTCTCATCCTCAGCGCGTGCTCTGCCATCGTATCAGACGTCCTCAGGCCCAAACCTCCACTTGGTCAAAGCCTACGTCGAGTGGTAAATACAGAAGCATACGTCTACTCACCAGCTCGGAAAAACGCTTCTCGTTCAGGTCGACGGAAACTATGTTGGGGGAGATTACCCTCATATCACCGTTCGCGGGCAATTCTGGGACGGAGACTCATGGTGCCTGGCGGTCTCTTGTGCGAGGTAAAGCTTTTTCTAGCAACCGCCACCATCATCGCTGAATGCTGTGCTAACGACTGGTTGCTCCGATCTAGGAACCAATGTCCGGTCCTCAAGGGATTAATTAGTAGAGCTTTATCGGTCGTCTACCCAGTTGGCAGATGAATCTGGTAACTCATGGGGCAAGCTGGAGATCTGGCATTGCTTGGTGGTCTTTCCGCTCGTTCGATACCTCAGGCTAATATCCCCCCCCCTTGTGCGCAAGGTTGGTTTGCAGCAAACATTGATCACTATCTAAGTTATTCGTAGAAATAAAATCGACAATATCTCGCCATCGATTACTACGATGCAGACCAACCAGAACAGTGGGACTGTGGGTTAGTATTCCCCGTATTCGGCCTGTGGGATTGCGAGTAGGTAGATCATCATCATGATCTACCATGGCAATTGATCATGGCAGTTGCCACTATTCCGTGGATAGGCCCAGGCCATGATGATCTACCATGGCAGTTGCCACTATTCCATGGGTAGGCCCAGGCCCATGGCCGTTTGCCTTGTATAGGCCTGTTGCCCACATTCCTTCCTCTTCATTCGAATATTTTTCTCTTTCAGAGTCATATATAGATTTCTTTTGTCCCACCCACCCACACCGTACATAGAATTATTCATACTCCAGGTCATGTCGTATAGACATGGGAGTTTTTCCTAGCGCTGGGCCACGACAGTATGCCTGTTCAGGCCTCTGTTGGCTGCTGGGCCTGGCATTGAGACGGCCCAATCAACATTCATGCATAGCTACTTGCTCCGGTGACGTTCAAGTGCACCGTGTACGGTATACGAGGAAACCAAGTCCAAGTCATCAAGTTTCCGGGCCAGCTTGACCCGTCACATATCGGTATCTCTTGTTCCATTGTTCCTCCTTGACCCAGCGATTGACATGTCGGGAGACTGACGCTCTATTACTCTTGGAAATTCGCATCGAAGTCTTGCGCCAGTACCTAACATGTGCGCCCGATCTGACTACTTACGCATCTGACTGACTCCGGACCCAAGGTCCAATCGTGCAGTGAGGCGTAGTTGTGTTGACTGCAAGCAATTGGAAGAGTGGACTGACAACCGTTGCTTCTCCATTACAGAGCGATTGATTAGGAGGCTTGATGGTAGGTGCCTATTTGGTTTTTGAATGCGAGACAAGCATATCGATGATTCCTCAAAATGGCGGGAAGAAATCCACCACCTTTTCTTATTATTCTCCCTCGAGTGGTAGCTTCACACCTTTTCAATATTACTGTTCCGATCGCGGCTCGTCCCTCCCTTCTCTGAGCGCCTGCTCCGTCTCCAGCTCCGCGTTCAAACTCAGTCCTTTTGTTCCCAAACTCAGCACGAGTGCGACAAACGCAAGCCCGGCCATAACCACCCATACGACCTTCAACGCGCCCGCGTATGCATTTACGATCGTGACCCTTTCCGCCGCGCCCTCCGGCATCGCCTTGATGACCTGCACCAGCCCACTGGCATCCTGCGCCAAGGCCGTCGCATTCCTCGCTAGGCCCGGGTACCTGCGGAGTTTCACGGCAAATTGGGTCTGAAAGATGACACCGCCGACGGCAACGCCCACGCCTTGGCCCAGTGACCGCATGAAGATGTACATGGCCGCTGCAAACCCAGCATATCTCTCTGTTGCCGCTGCCTGTGTGGCCAGATTCATGCTCGCAAATAGCAAGCCTATTCCCAAGCCGGGTATGAGGTTCAAAAATATAAATGCCGGCACGCTGGTCTCTATGCTTAGCATGTACAGCAGCCCCATGCCTAGCACCGTCAACGACCATCCAGACCAGATGGACCAGCGATAACGGCCCGTGATACTAACGGCGACGCCTACGAGGATAGATGCGGGCGTGATAGTCAAGGTCTCGGGAAAAACAGCGACACCGACGATGATGGGGCTGTAGGTCTTGACGGCCTCGTAGTAGAGCGGGAGGTAGTAGAGTAAACACCAAAGTATCATGCCATGAACAAAGGTGCCAATGTAGCTGACGACTGCAGTACGATTATTGAAAATGCGAAGGGGGATCAATGGCGTCTTTGCGACATAGATCTCGTACATGATGAAGACGAAGAGGCCGCAGATTCCAAGTATGAGTGGCACCAGAGTGCGAAAGGAGGACCATGCGAACATGACGCCGCCCCAAGAGACCGGCATAAGGAACGAGGTGGTGGACGCAGTTAGGAGGACGGCACCGACCCAGTCAAAGCGCAGAAGTTTGCTTGCAAGCTCACCTGGAGGGTGGCGAAGTCGTAGGCAGAAAGGGAGCGTGAGGAATCCCAGGCCGCAGAAGGGCAGATTTATCCAGAAGATCCAGCGCCAAGTGGCTTCTTGGGCGAAGACGCCACCAATCAAGGGCCCGGTGACTGATCCAAGCGCCCATGTTAGGCTCTGGAAGCCAAACCACTTGCCACGCTCACGCAGAGGGACGAGGTCAGTGATGAGGATCTCAGTCAAAGAAATGATACCGCCGCCACCGGCGCCCTGGATGCTGCGGCCGATCAAGAGAGAGGTGATATTTTGGGCGAGCGCACCGACTAATGCACCGACCGTGAAGAAGACGAGAGCGAGGAGGAGGAGGAGAGGTTTGCGGCCAAGTATGTAGGAAAGCGAAGCGAAGGTGGGTTGGCAGACCGTGGAGGATAGGAGGAAGGATGTCCCACACCAGAAGACGGCGATGGCGCTGCCGTCGAGGGATTTAGAGATGATCTAGTTTTAGAAGTCAGTGCAGTTCATATTCCTCTCTCAACCAGCCGGTGGGTCCCAGAAGTACCACGGCGAGCGGGGTTTTCGAAGGGTCTAAGAAGTCAGTAATGGAAGGGAGGTGGTTTTTACGGGAAGAGCGACGGAAAGCGAAGTGGCATCCAGAGCCACTGCGAGGGTAATTATGCAGAGACTGATGAATGAAGCGTAAAACCGCCATCCTGGTTTGAAGTTGTCTGGCGGCGACGAAGATGCGACGTCCAATACAGTTACGTTTCCTGTCCTCGGCTGGGGTGGTAGCTCCGATTTATTGTCGTCCTCGAAGACACAGTTGTTGGTTGGCTGTTCTGGGTCTCGGGTCGTATGCATTGCAAGAGATATTGCATGGACCCTTCTCCAACGCAAATCCAGCTGATACTTTCTAGAGATGAGATCCTATGTAAATCTTTTGGCCGGAACTCAGACAACTACCTTAAGCTTACTTAGGCTTGGCTTCGCCGAGCCTTGATAGAAACAGCCCTACGGCCCTCAGCCCTATTTTTCAATAATAATGCGCGGAACTTCGAAGTGCGATATTCGAATGATGAAAGAAGTATTTCAGAGTCGAATCACAATGGTCATGGAAAACGGTTAAAAGGCGATTGATTATAAGCTCAAAATTTGGAAAATAAGGGGTTAATTATGGAAGAAAAGCTGGTAATTTGAACGAATAAGCATCGAGAGGGATAATGTTTCTACAAGTCAAGGATATTGTTTCGAAGGAATACGTGGAGAGGCTACGTGGAAAGGCGGCGAAGGATTCAGTAAGCTTACTGCATCTATGCACCGTATTGTCAGTAAACAATACATACATTCAAGGATAGCCTCGTCATAGTTGTATCATTGTTTCATTATTATTCTACTTTTACAACTGTATATTGAGATGAGTCTTCCAATCATCAAAAGCTTGGTTGATCTCCAATGGTGGCTTGATTGAAAATTGAAGCGCTACCGCTTTAATATCTCAGTCGTGAGTATTGCGATTGGTGAGCATAGTCATAGCCTACTGCCAGCAGGGTATCTTTCTGCATACAGTACTGCATTCTATCTCCCCTACTCCAATAATTTCTATGCGAGATGCAGGTTCGTAGACACGGTTGACCGACTCTTCGTACTTTGAAACATCCTTATCATGAGCTCAAAGCCGTGGAGACTAGGCTTCTCTCATGCAAGCTACCCTCGTTACTTCCTTCCAGTTCGTGATTCAATTCTCTCTGTGCTTCAACCTCTACCACGTGTAAGCGATAGAGTTATTTCGACTCGGTCTTTCTACCCTTTACATGCCAATCCGACCTATCCAGCCGATTAGCTTTGAATCCCGAGAAGCTCCTACAGTATGTCGCATGCTGACAAGTACTTCATCAGGCAGGCTTCATTCCATATGCTGTGGCAGGATATCAAACGTTCAAGTACGGTGCCGGCACCCATCAATGGGATGTTCCGGTCACGGATATAATTCCCCTGGTGCAGGTGAGTCACCTACAAGTGGCGGAATGGCCCCACGTTTAATATCGTGGCAGTGGGCAAACGTTTCAGCAATGTTGTACCCGCCTCTTATTGCAATCACCAAGCTTTCCATCTGCTTGCAGTTCCTTCACATCTTCATCCCGATTCGGGGAAAGAAGTTCTGGTGCCTTCAAGGTTTCATATGGGTCAACATGTTGTATTTCATAGCGTGCTTCTTCATTACCATTTTCCATTGCACGCCCAGAGCTAAGATCTGGAACCCTGAAATACCCGGAACCTGCCTGAGATATCAGGCTTACATTTTTGCCACTGGTCTCTTCAACGTTGGGTCAGACTTTCTTATGCTAATGTTCCCAATAATATGTGTATGGAATCTGCAAATGTCCACCAGGCGGAAATTAGAGATCTCAGCAATCTTCTTTGTTGGAAGCCTGTGAGTCCTTACCTCCGTAGAGATCACCAATCCTGGTTGGGATAAGAAACCTCAGTAGTGATACGAGTGACAGTGCCCTTACTGCAAGCATACTGCGCGTCATCTTCAGCGGTACCAATAATGGTGGCAACGATCAAACCTTTGTCTTGTCGCGAGAAGGCGCCTGCAGGTTTGTTGTCCCTACCCCAATCATCAATGTCGATAGGCTCAGAAAAACGGCTGACCTTCTCCTAGTGTCGGTGAGGTAGCCGCCGGGATCACCGTTGGGAACCTCGTGGTGTTCCCTCGCTTCCTCGCTACATACGGCACCAAAGTCACGCATCTCTTCTCCAGCCTTCGCAGCCGCCGAGCAAGCGAGCTACTACAAGACGCAGCACCCGACAAGGCCTCGCCTCTGTGGTCGAAAACGCCCAATACCAAACCGTCGACTTCCTGGCCCGACCAGCACAGTGCCAGAAAGCTGCCGGGCGATTACATGGAGCTCAAAGATCAGGGATACAAGGCTGCTGGTGGTATCCCTCCCACCATGGATGGTACCGCGCAGAGTGATAATCACGAGCCTCGGCCTCATGATTTCATAGGAGTGGGAAACGACGCCGAGGAAGGAAGCCGGATCTGGAAGACAGTTCACGAAAGCCAGAGTACGCGCTATGTTCAGTGAAGCCTTCCTGGGAGATGTGGGCAAGCGCGGGGAAAGATGGGGCTTTGGTTCCTAGCGAAAGGCGTACGTTTACGGGATAGCAGTTTGCGATTGGTGAAATTGCGGGTCGAGAATGCGAACGGATCTGGTTGATTCACGGCGCTGAGACTGCATCCGCTTTGCGATACCTAAGATTACCGTCGTTTGGGAAGGACGTAAGGGCTCGCGTGTTGGTCTCGCGAGCCATTGGCAAAAAATGTTGTTTGGACCCACTCATTAAGTAATAGACTCGCTTATATCGGTGATACGGAGGACCCATATGGACCATATGGGTTCGGCAAATGATCATGAAAGTAATATTCCTGAATTCGCCACTTTTCGATATGAAATTCATAAAAATTCGATAATTGTTTAAATTCGATTTCGGGGTTCTTTTGTCTTATATAAATTGAATCATGATCGTTTTTATATTTCTCTTTTTATGTTATTTAAACACGATCATTATCATAATTATAATCATAATTTATTATTATTAAAACTATTCGATTATTAATTATTTCGCTTTACAATTTATTCTCGTAATAAATTATAAACTCGATCAACTTATTTATTAAATAATTATTAAACAAAATTTCGTTATCGTTTTAATAAAACGAGATATAACATTCGTCGATCGAAAAACGACGTTATTAAATCTTTACATTATTAAATAAAATTCGAATTCGTTAAACGAAAAATTTATAACATTTATTAAAAGAAATAAAAAACAAATATCAAAATCGATTTAA
The DNA here is from genome assembly GCA_009733775.1 of Alectoria sarmentosa. Classification (NCBI taxonomy): domain Eukaryota; kingdom Fungi; phylum Ascomycota; class Lecanoromycetes; order Lecanorales; family Parmeliaceae; genus Alectoria; species Alectoria sarmentosa. Next base: position 59,156 of record WOGZ01000165.1, read on the forward strand.
TCGATTTAAACAAATCGTTATTAAAGCATTCATATATTAAATTATTTATTTTAAAAATTTATAATTATAATAATTAAATTTAAATTCACAAAATGTTTTTTATAAAACGTGATATATAAAACATTATAAAAGATATTAGAAAATGTTCGAACGATAACAAAAAAAAACACAAGTAAATGCTTATAAATCATTAAATTATTATTATATTAATCGTTAATATGAAAAAAACGTAATAAAATTATATAAATAATATAAATTTATTTAAAAACGTATAAAACGAATTAAAACGATTTTATGAAATAAATAATAAAAAACGTCTATCATTTATATTATAACGATTTTTCGATTATATTAAAAACAACGATAAATTAATCGATAAAATAACGATGATTTTAAAATAATTAAACGACGAAATTTCGAATATAAAGTTATCGAATATACATTATATAACGATGATTATAAATGCATATTAAGAGAATAAATACGATATAACGAAACATATTTTAAATCAAATCGATGTTTTTATTACAACATTAATTTTAAAACAATTTTATACGATAAAATTAAACATTAAACGTAAAAATAACTTAAACATCGTTAACACGAAAAAAAATCGTAATAATAAACAGAGTTAAAAAGGTGGCTCGAAAAATAATAATTTCGCAAATATCGAATATTTTAAATGTGACAAAAAAGGTCATTATAAATCGAATTGTTTCAATTTCAAAAAAAAAGAAAAAGACGAACAAAAACGATATTTCACGATTAAAAAATAATTATAAAACTTTTAACAAATTCACAACTCGCTCTTTTAAACAAAAAGATAAAATCGTTATTATAACGAAAAAAGAGAATAATAATATAAAAAACATATTTTATAAAAAACGTGTTTAAATAATTACACATCGCAAATATATCACGAAAATTCTCGAATAAATCATCGACTCGAAAATCACACGTTATATAATATTTTAAAAAAATTTATTCGTTAACATAACTTATTATGATGAAATAATAAAGTTCGATAATTAAAACAAGTTATTATATAAAAGTATAAACGATATTTATATATAAGTCGATCGTTAAATACAAATTTTGAAAAATGTATTTTATATATCGAACATAAAAGTCAATTTATTATTTATTATCGTTTTTGATAAACGTGAATTTTTAATATATTTTGATAATTAAATAATATAAATTATTAATAAAAAAGCGAATAATATCGTCGTCTTTAATTATATAAAGAATAATTTTTACGAGTTAACGAATTGCAATTTCAATAAAACATTTATAACGATTAATCGAACGATCGCAATCATTATAAAGATTTTATTTAAACATAAACATTTTATTCTCATAACATTCGAGCTGATATATCAACGATTTAATTATTTAAAAATATATAAATTAAAAAATCTATATCTTTATGCTTATAAAATAAATTAATTTAAAATTTTAAAAGATTTAAATTGCGACGTATATGATACTACAAAAATTATTAAAATTAGTAACAAAAAATCTTATATAAAAATTATGATATCAATAACAAAAATGCATATCGACTTTTAAAACAAATTTTTTATTAATAACATTAAAAGAGAATATATGTATTTCGTATCGCTTATTGATAAAACAATTAAACGAACGATGATACGATTTATCGCATTTAAAATCGAAATTTATAATTTTTTAATTCACGAGATTAAACATTTATTAATTGAAAATAAAAAGTCGATAATATATATTCGTATTAACAATGCATTAAGTTATAAAATTATCGAGAAAAAATTATATAATATAAATATTTATATAAAATTTATTTTTATTTATATCGCATATTAAAATAACGAAAAGATTTAATAAAACGATAATTACGATAATTAAAATAATGTTTATATAATCGAACTTATTATTATTCTTTTAAATAAAAACGATAATATACGCGTATTACATTTATAATAACCTTTTTATCAAAAAAACAAATTATTTAAAAAACAATAAATAAAAATAATGTCAAATTTCAACAACGAGAAGATATTTAAATGCGTATATAAAATATTTTTATTCAAAAAACAACGACGAAACAAATTATATAATATAAATTATTTAAAAATATATATCAAATATTATTCGAAAACTCAATATCGTGTTTATAAACTTAATAAAAATCGATTCGAATAATTTACGAATATGATTTTCTACGAGCATCGAAAAAGCTTAAAATTGTTATTTAAAAATTTATTTCCGAAATTCGACTTCGTGCGTATAAAAATAACATTTATATTATTTAATAATGACGATATTATTAATAATGTCGTCGAGACAATAAATAAATAAATATTTAATAACGACGATGATTAAAGAAACGATAAAACCTTAATTGATAACATTATATCGTCATCGACAAACGAATAAAATAACGATTTAAAAGAGTTTATATCAAAGAGAGACTTTTATTAAGCAAGTTTTAATTATTATAAAATAGATTCGCAATTTCATTTATTAAATAATGATAATAAAAGAACTTTTTCTTTCGCAATTAATGAAATTTCGAAAATCTTAAATATTATTTTAAATGAACGTTAAATAATCGAAATTTCGACTTTTTAAATCGAATTTAATTCGATTTTAAATGTTATTATTATAAATTTAACATTTATTTTTATATTAAAAAATAATATATAACGTTTTATAAAGTTTATAATTATATTTATTAAATCGTCGCGTATTTATAAAATAAACAATCGTGTGAAATTCGATAAAATTTTTAATTTTAAAAATTAAACACACATCGCATAATATATCGAATTTACGATTTATAAAAAAGTTATTAACGAACTTAATACGTTTAAATGAAAATTTATTATTATTAAATAAATTATCGATTTGATAATTAATAATATTTGAAAATTTAATAATTTATTCATTAAGCGCAAGTTTATTAATTGTAAATAAATGTTTAAAATTAAATACAATTTCGATAAAATCATCGATTTATATAAAATAAAATTAATTGTTCGAGAATATTTACAAATAAAAAAGATAAATTATAACGAAACGTTCGCATTTATTTTCAAATTTGAATTATTGAAATTATTATTCGTTTTAATAATTTATTTAAATTTATTAATTTATTAATTAAACGTTAATAACGCGTATTTTAATAACGATTTATATAACGAAATTTGTATAATAATATCGCTCGAATATTCAAATGCTATTAATAATAAAATACTTCGCTTATTAAAAAAATTATACGATTTTAAACAATCGATTTATATTTAAAATATAAAATTCGAAAAAATCATCATTAAAATGAAATTCAAATTTATATTCTCGAATAAATATATTTATATTCGAATCATAAATTTAAAATCAATTATCGTCGTTTTTTATATTAACGATATTTTTATTTTCATTATAATCGAGATTTTAATAAACATCATTAAAAACGATATTAAAACATTTTTCAAAATGAAAAACTTTTATTTAATTAATAAGATATTCGATATTCAAATATATCGTATCGTTATTATTTTAACTTTTAATTAATTATAATACGTTAAAAAGATTTTTTATAAATATAAAAGAAAATAATGCATTTCGATTATTACATTATTCGATAAATACGAAATAATCGAAATTACACATTTCGATAAAGAACGTATTAATTAATTAAATTATTAAAAGCGCATTAAAAGTTTTATATATTTTATAATTAATATACGATTTAATTTAATCTTTATAATCGATAAATTAAGTTAATTTATTATAATTTTATTATGCGTTATTTAAATATAATTAATCGAATATCTAAATATATCGTTAATATTATTAAATATAATTTACGATTTTATAAACAAAAAGATTTTATTATTTATTCAAATTCGATTTATGATAACGATAAAGCGAATAAGAAATTTATTTATAAATATATTTTATTATGAGGTTAAGCGGCTTGTATTTAAAATAATAAAAAATAAAAAAATGTTATTACATTTATTATTATGATTAAATACGTCATCTTTATCGAGATAATTAAAATAATCATATAAATTACACGATAACTTTAAAAATTACACTTTCGAATCCTTAAAAACAATTCGATTCGTTTATTCGACGATAATAAAAATAATTTTGTTTTTATTAAAAACTTTAAATACCATTAATGCATTAAATATATCAATATTCAATATCATTACGTACGAGAGATTTTAATTAATAATGAAATTATTATAAACTTCTTATTTATAAACGATTAAATCGTAAATATACTCATTAAATCTTTAATTAAATAAATTTTTAAACGATGCAAACGATTAATAAATGTATATAATTTTCATTAATCGAAATAAACGAATTTATAAAAAGAAAATGTTATTTGAATTTATTTATTAAATAATAAACTCGCTTATATCGATGATATAAAAAACTTATATAAATTATGTGAATTCGATAAATAATTATGAGAATAATACTTCTGAGTTCGCCACTTTTCGATATAAAATTTATAAGAATTCGATAATTATTTAAGTTCGATTTCGAAGCCCCTTTGTTTTATATAGATTGAATCATGACCGTTTTCATGTTTTTCTCTTTATGCTATTTAAACACGATCATTATCATAATCATAATCATAATTTATTACTATTGAGACTACTCGGTTATTAGTTATTTCGCTCCGCAATCTGTTCTCGCAACAAAAAGATGAAGCAAAGCGGTGAGGAGGGTTCGCGGTTTACGAGATACTCTTGTGGGGATGAATGGATGGATGCGAGATCGGAACGTCGTTGATGCATATCCTTGTAGTTCTTTGAGCGGGTCTTCGGCGGTGTTGGGCAATCCAGTAGGGAGGTTTAGAAACGTTTTTCTAAAAGGATTCTTTCTACAAAATGGTCTTACTTACGCGCTGAGTACCCTAACGAAAACTTCTCACTGCCAGGCTTCAGCGCAGAAAATTCCGACTAACAATTACCCAAAAAGGCAATTCTGAGGACAAGTGGTTTCGGATTTTCAAAAGTTCATTCGAAGGTCTTGTCTTTTGGGGGTGATTCTTAGTCGACTTTTTAGACAAGCGTGGCAGCAAGGGTTTTTCAGTCGTGCTACTTACTAGTACTCAACGCATAATGCCCTTTTGTAATAACAACCCTCCTCTCGAAGATAAAGTTGCCAAAACCTCCCAATTGAATCTGTCAGAACCAGGTTTCCCAGCCTCCTTCCCCCCCCCGCCACCTGTCGGGCCAACCATTTGATTGCGGCTATAACATGTGCACGGGTGGCTGGAAGTACACGGCAGGATAATGTACAATTCGCCGCTCACGCTTTTAATAAGATTGGTCGTCGTCGTGGAACGAGCCACGAGGAGAGTGAAGACGTGATGACTGACAAGCGATGGAACCGAGAGGCCAGGAACCGAGACCGCGCTATTGACAATAGGAACAGACAGGCAAGGAAAGGAAGACCGAGCAATGCACGGTAGATAGAGCGAACAAATTTCGTTTGTGAGATTCCCATCATCATATATAAACAACCGTGTAATCGCCCTGCAGCCCATCCCCTCCCCCACCAAGAGCCGGCTGGCAGAAATCGAAATTCCCCGTATTCGGAGTGCCACAGTCGACGGCAACACTCCAACAGTTGTATGTAGGCGTGAAAGAAACAAACGCCTGTGTTCCGGGCTCCTGGCCGAGGTTGTTGGTCACCGTGACAGTCGTCCCCTTCGTGATCGTAGTGCCAGTGCTCTCGGAGACGGCCTTTGCAAACGAATAATCAGCACCCACTGTGACGTCCGCTTCCGCGATGAAGTCGACCCCGGTTTTGATGGATATGCTGGCGCCCACCGTGTTTGTGATCGTCGTCTCTTGGGACGTGCTGAGCGCCGTGCTGACGGTGAGGCCGTGCGAGATGGCGAAGGAGCAGGAGCCACCGGCGCAGGATTGGGTGTTGGCCACCAGGGTCTGTTTGCCGGCCGAAGGGTAGCCGCCGCCTGATGTGGTGATTTTGCACGTGGTGAGATTGAGGGTACTGGCTCGACCGTTCAGTCCTCGGCGGCCGAAAGGGTTGCTTTTTAGGTTTGCTGCCCGCTGCAAGACGGCGTCAATTGCGATTGAAATTCAATGCGGAGGGAGGGTCCTACAGGAATGATTTCATTTCCGGAAACAGGTTCAGGGCCAAGAGCAGGAAGAGACTTGTGGTCCTACAATAATTTTAGTGGCGCTGAGGCAGCTGGTCGCTGGAAAGGTGAATTACGGTAGCTCGTTTCGCAAGTCCCGAGTTGCCACCCGTGAGAGCGCTACAGTCAACTGTTCCGCAGCAGAAGGAGCCTGAGAGCTGAACCCCAGCCTATTTCATCAATGAGCTGGAGACAAGAGTAAAACTTCAGCGATAATGAGAACACATACCGGGATCTCGGAGTAATAGCAGCCAGGGCTATTGCCGTACATGATGACATTCCCAGACGGGGCCACGAATGGCAGACGACCGTAGGTCAGCTGCGAGTAGCCTTGCATGAGAGCGACTCCGCAGCCGGGGTCTTGCTCTCCGACACTCCACCAGATGTTGGATCCCGATCCAGACGTGGGCGAAGATGCGTTCTCGAAGACTGGGTTGAGCCAGAATTTAGTGGCCGGAATTCCAGGAGTTTCAAAAGTAGAGACCAGGTCAGTCTGCACAAAACCGTCCACGGTGACGCTTTTCACGGGCACCGTGCATTTTCCGTCGAGCCACGGGGTGTATGACTGGGACTGAACGCCTGCGGTGAAGAGCACTTGGGCTGTCGCTACAATAGTTGGAAGGAGAAGGTACATGTTTGCGAGGGGAGGCTGTCTGCAGGGACGAAGTTTGTAGTCAACATCCGTTGTTGAAAGTTGGATTCATGAACGCTGTCTGCTGAGATGAAATTTGGAGGTTGGGGTTTAGGAATCGAAAGTCTGACTAGTTAAAGTTGAAGCTAAGATGCGATGTTTTCTTTTGCGACGGAAGTAGGCCTCTTTATAGTGATGATCAAATGCATATCGGGCATCCTTGTTAATTCATAGATTTATGCACGGAGCCCTTTAGGACGTGCCCTAAGAATGGCATACCCTATTCTGCCCCCATCGCCCTGGACTTAGCACCACATTCCGGGTAACAAGCATCGTCGCAAGATTAGCCGTACTTGGAGTTCCCTCCGGATATAGTCCTTCCATCGTGCGGTGTGAAGCCGGGTACCTAGTCATAGTAGGGTGATGATGGCGTGTGATTGGTGAATAGGACATGAGGATCACAGACGAAGAAGATTACTCATCAACTCTTGAGTGGAGTCAGTGTTTGCAGGCGGCATAGCAGAGTCTCAAACAACAAACCCAGCTGAACCGCAGCTCTTTGGTGTAGACTTGTGATCCACCCTCCAATAGCGTGTAAGACGCCACCTTCATCGAAGCTCATACCATTCGAGGTCTCACTTGTATACTCGTCTCAACTTCCTATAAAGCTCTTTCGCATGTAGAGCGAGAAGGCCGGGGAACAAGACAAAATTCTTCTTATTTAGACCAAGTGGTCGAATAGATGCCAGTGGTTGCTGGCGGACACCTGATCGGAGTTGATATGCAGGATTCAGATGAACATGTTGCCGTTCCTACAATGAGGGCCCTCATGACATTCTCAATTGTTGGGATTCATCTTTGGATGTAGCATTAGTAACATCACATCCTGTTTCATTCAGGGTTTTTGGGCCGCTCCGGCGGCACGGTCCCTTAGTGAAACTCTACCTGCAGGTCCCTGACATGACAGTACAGTATGCACAGCCTGAGGGAACCCGATGAAATGAATGCAAAGAGGAGGGGATTTTGGAACATACTGCACCGCTTTTCTGCCTATGATCAGAGCTGCCTTTGACGGGTAGGAAGACTAGTTTGGTTTCCATGCACCGAAGGACTGCGACATGTTCTGAAACCCGCACAGCTGCACACGGCAATCCTTTGCGACCTTGTTGGTCTGCTCATGAGCAGTCACGAACATCGGTTTTCTAGGGATATAAACATAAAGTAGTAGTACAGGATGCAAGCCTTTCCTTGAAAGGCGGTTAGTAAGCCAGGCTTTGCGCCTTCCGATTGACGAGATTGGTAATCTTGACTCGGATTGGGCGTTTCGATAATGAACCATATGAGTCTTTGTTCGATGCAGCTTGAATTCGTTGAGTCAAGATCCTGAACACCCACTCGATCGGAGAGAGTCTGCATGTATCAAAAAGGAGTACTTACGTTTGAAATACCAATACAGAGGTCGGCACCAACACTCCTGCACGGCGCTAGTAGCAGCCCTAACCCTACTCTCGGAAGGCAGCCCTGTAGTCAAAGACCCTAGAACTATTTTCTGGGGAGCGCATAGCCTGAATCTAGGGACCTCGTTTGGGCCTGACAGAGGTCATGGACCATCAAGCGGGGTCCTCGTCAGGTACCTGTCCGAAGCAGCTTCAAGCGCATTGTCCAGATATGTGACCCTTCGGATGGGGTGTTATCCGACAGCTGTACCCTTTTCTTGGCATGTGCAGGAGTTTCGGTGCCGACCTCTGTAGACAACTCGCAATAGTAGCCCCATTAGAACTAGACTATTATCAAATGATAGGGACCTATCTGACTTACCAACAAGTGAGCCCCAATAAGCACCTGTTAGCGTTACCGTCTGGCCCGCTGTCAGACGGTATATAAAACAGCTGGCTTATATTTTCTCCAAGGCGGCCCGAACCACATCCCTATGCATGATAAAACCTTGAACCCAATAATATACAGCAATCAAGTTTCCTGGATGCGATATGAGATTTCTTGTGTTCCTGCGACGAAAAGTCTGGATTCTTGCCAGTGGTGATGAGATACTTTGCCCCAGCGCACAGGCCGCTCTGTCCTTCGGTTGGGTTTCAGCGCCGATCAGAAGGCAAGAACAAAGCTACATCCTCTCATAGTAGGACTTCCCGCAAATGTGCACATTGCGAGCAGAAAACATCCCCTAGCCATATCGTTGGACGTGTTGCCCAGGTTTTGGACCTTGGAAGATACCTTTCGAGTCTCGAGAGCCATCTTAAATAGATGATACTGACTGCAGAAACCTCATTAGAAGATATGTGTTACGTATGAATGGTACCGAAGACGGTTAGACTTCTTGCTCATGCATTCTCAGATCAATGCCGCATGAGAGCGACGAAGATCCCGCGACCTGTTCGACATTGTTCGGAGTGGATGACAACGATCGACCGCTCTGGTCGGCTCATGCTACATCAGACCCAAGCAAGCAATAGGTAAGCACTTGTGTCCTTTGTATGTTGCATCAGACATTCGTGCGGGGCTGTCTGACACGATGCAGCCCGCTCATAACACGAATCGCACGGACATCATTTCCGGCTGATTCACATCCTCGAGCCGATGCAATTCCCTTTTCAAGTTCCAGTAGCAGTGCCAATGTGAATCTTGAATACTATTGTCGGGGGAACATCGTGTGGCCGTGAGGGTTATAATGGGTCAGTTTGCCTTGGTTTTGGCTGGTGTTGTATCATGTCGAAGGGTGAATTGTCGGATTTTTCAAACAATGTTAAGATTAGATCAAGATCATACAGTTATTCACATCCTGTGCCTATTTCATAGAACGCGACAGGAGACCAATTGTTAGGGCAGGGCTCCCAACTCAGTTTTCAGTGACGCGAAGATACGGGTGCTCCAAAGCCTCTGCAGCAGTCGGTCTTTGGGTGTGGTCCACGATGAGGAGAGAATCAATGAAGTCCAAGAGCCCCGGATCCACCTTTGGGCCCGGTAGAGATTCGAGTTCCTGACGCAGAGTACCCACGTCGATATAAGGTACTGGCCCATCGATCCCAGAATCTATGTACGTGCCCATAGACAACTCATTAGCCATACGGAATTCGGACTCGTACTCGGGCTTTTGGACAGGCGGACCCAGCCGGCCAACCAATCGATCTATCTTGGCGATGCACCAAGCTTCGGTAAGATCTTCGACGCCTTTGTCCCCAATGCCAAATATGGTCTTGTGCCCTAGCCAGTGAGCGAGCTGACCCATTAGCTGAGTTCTGGAGCAGATGGTATGACAACAAACCGTGGCACCGAGCGACCAGATGTCAGAAGATGGCCAGCAGCCCAAGCCTCGCCATACCTCCGGTGCCCTACACCCAATAGGCTGTATGCGGTATTTGTTGAAACCCGCCCGCATCACTGCAAACGTCAGAAAAAGTAGAGATGGTTTGTTAAGTCACCTACGATTTCCGAGATCTCCCAACTTCACCATCGGATAAGCACTGTCGATGTTTGACAGAAAAATATTGTTTGGATTGACATCTGACGTTGTCAGTACCGCCAAAAGTGATTGCAAGAGCCGGTAGAGCTGAATGGTATGCATCGCATTGGCAGACACGAAAAGATTGAGCGCCTCCAAGACCGACCTGGCAATAGCCTTGGGAAGGAGCGAATTCTCGCGGTACGGCTCCGAGCGCACGTTCCACAGAACGTGGTCCATCCATTCAAAGACCAAACATGGCGGGTCCTCGGAAGGTTTGTCAAAGCCAGCACGACCTCGTTCCTCAACCATTTCCCATTGTCCGACAACGTCATGAAGTTTTCTTATGAACGGGCTGCTTTTGACAGGGCCGGGTCCTTCGTAGATTTCATATTCCCGAGAGAGGGCCATTCTTTCCATTGCGGGCGACCATTGACCTGGTTTTTTCGAGGTGCATTCCTGCGGGGGTGGGGGGAGGAGCGCTTTTGATCATGAAACTTTAGTCTGTCAATTTTGCGCTGTTGTAGGCGGGGGCGATTGAGACTTGCAAATGAGGTTTGGCATCAGGGACGTGTACAGACTGTGCTTTGAAGACTACTTCAGACCTCAAGGGTTCGAGCAATCTGTAGGCGCCCTTTGCCCCTTTGAGGACACGACCAGGTTGGAGTGACATGTATTGGGTCACTGTCACCGTCTGTTTCCAATCTCTCCGACACAAAAGTCAGGGCGAAATGACGCTGAGTCTATGGTATTGACATTGCTGAGACCAATTGGACTGCCCACAATTGAGACTTTCCAAAGCTACAGTCATTAAAATGTTCGGCTGCAAATACCTACTTTAGTGTGGTAGGGCAGGTTGGAATTGGGAGACTGCCCTTCCACCACTAGTGTGCCTCGGCCAAACCCCGTAAAATTACCTTATCAGGTGTAGAGTGAGCGCCGCCCTATCTGACCCACATGAATTACTTCACACGGTAAGGCCGCTACGCTAGTCCCTAATAAGGCAAATCGTCATGTAGCAGAATATCAAAGACACCCTTGGCAGTCAGAATGAGGGGGGGGGGGTAAAATAATGCAATTGCAGTGGGCATCGTACTGGTGAAGAATCAATCCCAAACGTACGAAAATCCCAAGGCTCGCCTCGTCCGTCCGTCTGTCCTCCTGTGTTGGGCGCGTTGGGGCTCTCCCCTTTCGTTCAAGCTCTCCTGTACGATGATCGTTGTCATTTCGTACCGCTTCTCGCCCGACAAAAGGAATGCGGTCAAGGGGGTTCCTATTCCCGTACAGCCACGGGTTAGAAGTTCCACGCCAACGTCAGAGATCTCTCGACTCTGCTGACGCTATCGGACACCCTTGAATAGGACAGCAGGTTCGTAGCCAGCACCGCGTACTCTACCGTGGATCTTGTTACTCGTAGGTTTTGTTCTTCCGTCTCCCGTGACAACTTCTTTTCCAGGTATCCGGGTTTGAGGGGGATCTTTCTCGGCGTACGAGTACCACTATTGCAAGAGAAGCCTGCGCCGAAATTGGAGCTTCCAGTTTCAAACATTTGAAGTGTTGAGCCAGGCGGGCCCCCCCCTTCCGCCCCCCTCTCAACCTTCTTCCCTTCCGTGCATTTGTAATGAAATGTCCTGGAAGAAGTGGAGTCGAAGATCCGGTCTCTCCGTCCTCTGAGTATGTAAAAAACGTGATGCGCAGTATAGCTTGAATATTCGGAACCGAGTGAGCAAGCTGCTCGCTTGAATACTTGAGCTACCAGAATCTGTCGTCGCTGACGTTGTTTTGCTTCGTTTTTTGCTAATATAGTCACTCCAGAACATCTTCCTGCCCAAGACCAATCCAAAAATCCCAACCATCTAAGCACTTATACCAACACAATAGTAGTAGTTGGCCCAAAGCTCCTTGCCGCATTTTGTTCCCACCAGCCCCCAATGCCGAAGTCTACGCATACAACTCGTCCGGCTTTACATTGTTCGTCTGTGCAAACTTGGTGCAGCAGTCTCCGCCCGTGGCCCACGCGTATATTTTGCATTCGGTCGAGATGCCTGTTTGCGTGGGCGAGGGCGTAACTGCTGCACCACTAGCCTTGGTGGCAGATGGCAAGGTCGATGCCCGCGATGAAGGGGTGCTGCTTGAAAGATTCGCGGCTGCCGGAGACGGGCTGGCGAGAGTGTAGCGGTGCCACTGGAGTTGGTGGCTACGCTTCCGCCACCACCACTGCCATCGTTCCCTATGCGGGCTTGCGCGCCGGCGTTTGTGCTGCCGCGGGGCGCGGGTAGAGGTATGTAGAAGCCGCTGGGGGGGCTGGCGCAGACGTAGTCGCCCGCTGCTGGGCGGTCGCAGAGCGCATTGATGTTGAGGTTCCAATTCATAAACGGGACGACTGTGACACTAATCTCGTGCGTTGAACAGGAGCTCGTTAGTGATTCGCTTGCATGCTGTCAGCTTGTGCTCATGAGAATGCTGTTGAACCTCGCTCACCACGTCGCGTTTGTGGGGACCTGCTTGAGAGTGCATGCAGGGGGGACGCATACTGGAGCTGTCAAGTAAACACCATGTTGTTGTACTAGAATTTTTTCGGGGTTACTTGTAGCTCAGGTCGAAGAATTCCAGCCAGCAGAATAGCGATAGCCGATTTTTCAGTGCCGGCCATGCCCTTAAGCCAGAAGATCCGCTCGCCTTGAAGGTCGGTACTCCATCGTTCAATGAGTCCAAGGATCTTTGTTTGGGTATCGCGTAAGTATTATCGCTCATGCTCAAGCTCCTCGGATTTGAAGCTAGCACCCTCAGCACGAGGGAGGGCGTCCAATCGATCTTGAGCCGCTACCAATGGTATAAGCACTGCTAATTGAGTTACTGAAGAACTCAGAGCCAATTACTGAATCAAACATACCCCAAACCATAGATTTAATTACAAGTTCATATCCCAAACTACTGATTCATATCCCTCCACCAAAAAAAGGGGTACGATTCGGTAGTTCGCTATGGCCCCGGGTATGAGTTAGTAACCTGTACATGTAATGTAAAGTGGCTTTAATGCAGAGTATAGAATGTAGATTGTTATTATGTAGCGAGATATATTGTGACAACCATGGTCATACACGGGTGTGGGAACATGGCCATGCTTGGGTGTGAAAGCCGTGGCCATAAAAGGGTGTGACAATTGTGGTCATGTATGGCTGGGGTAGTTAAGGTTATGTATGGCTGTAATAACTATGTTCAGGCCTCTGCTCGCATTTAATTAAGGTTCGAAAATAGACCCTGGACCAGCTGAGAAGGAATTATCAGGTTTTCTGGTTTGTTACCAACTCATACCTCTATACATGGGGGGATGATTCAGTGGTTTGGAGTATGAATTTGTAATTGCTCCGACTTTTGGGGTATGAAGTAGTAAGTTGCCCAGTATACTTACAGTGAAAATGATTTGGCCAGCGGCATAGCCCGTAAAAGAATGGCTGCCGCCCGTCGTTCCAATGTTACCGAACTGCAGGCTCACAGCTGGCTGGGATGAACCGTACGGAACGACCGTTGCGATTGGAAATTCAGACGACATGTTGCTAGCACTCGAGCCAGTGTGGAGGTGTGGGAGCTTACCAAAAGAGCTAACCGGGATTTTAGTGGCGGAGTCCGGCGAGGTCGAGCGGTATCAGAACCCCCGCGGAAGGAAACATTGATAGTAATGTTGACTTGAACTGACTGTATTTTGTAATCAATTACCTTGCCCCACCTTCTCACTTGGTGCGCCACTAACACTATCTATTTGTTGATCCTCCTCTCAAAAATCTCAGGTCTGCATGGCTGAGGCTACCGACTTGCAAAAATCATCAAACGAGGTTGAAATATGGCGGAATCTCTAGGCCTGACTGCCAGCGTCATTGCTGTAACCACTTTGGCATGGGAGAGTAGTAAAAAGCTTTATGAATTGGTCCATGGACTGAGCAACACTTCGAGAGCTATTTCGCATACCAAAGCCAACCTTTCTGCAACGCAGACTGTGCTGGAATCGCTGAGACTCAGCCTGACTAGTTGTGCTGACAGGTCTGCGGCCTTGGACTCGCTCTTGCAGGGGCTTCAGGGTGGCCGAGGCATTACGGGGTTCGCAAGAGGAGTGTGATCGGTCTGGCAGGAAGATCCACACGTACACGAAACATGCCACCTTCAGTAAACGCGACACATTCGCTTGACCTTCCATGAAACGGAGATCAATCAATTTAATGGCCGCTTACGAGAACACCGGCAGGTCATCATACTGGTCACAACTTCGATGGATCTGCATGTTTCGGGATACGAACCTCTTCTGCCGCGACTGATCAGTAATAGGATAATCTCAAATTCCTCGTCCACAGATGTTCAGCAACTGTGTGAGCGTTTCATGAGACAAGAGACGGAACTCAACGCTTTAAACATGCAGCTGACCCAGCAACTGAGCAACCTCTCGCTATCAAGTCGGGAAGATAAGAACGCAACAGCCGCTGCTGAGGATCACGATCGGAATATCGACTCCATTTCAAGACTTCAGAGCATCTGTCAAGACTCCATCTTAGCTACTTCCGAAGCAAAGCCAATCAAACAAAGCTTCGGAGACGTTTCTGCAGATGATTCTCGTTTCTACGAAGGTATCGCTGGTACGGCTCATGGCAAAGTCACACAAACACATGGAAAAGCGGTTGTCACAGGCGGGAGCACGGCGGCGAGAGGCCAGATGGATGCAGACACATTTAAAATTATGTTTGGAGGTCGTTAGTATAGATACGTCTTGGATATCGTTCTAGGCAATGGAAAAGTAGAAGTATTTGTACAGTATCGTACAATGAAAGAGTATCGCAGGGTGTATAGGTAGTCACCCCAGGTTCTTCGAGTAGCTTCCCCTGCCAAGCCTTCTCAGCCCTACCAAACTAAACCTCACGCTACATTCTCGCACATCCATCCCACACAACCACTTACCACCTCTCTAATCGCCCCTCACCACCGCCCCATCGCAATCTCTCAGCAATGGCAGGGTAAGTCCCGCCCTTCCCCCCTCCCC
>WOGZ01000166.1:0-74424 GCA_009733775.1 Alectoria sarmentosa
GCCGTTTGAAAACCTCTTAAAGATGTACAGCGGCTTTTCAACCATCGTATATCTGATGGAAAACCATCATCGGGTGAACATCGAATGAACATCGGATATATATCGAATGTTAAACTTGTGTAACGACCATGTTAGTATCGATAACATTTTATTATCGTGATTATGAAATTTAATCAATTTCAATTTCATGATAATAATCGTTAAAGCGAATATTTTAAATTCGAGTTTTTGATTAAATAACATAAAAAAAAATGCGAATTTTTTAAAAACATTTGCACGTTTATAATTACATTTAATATAATCTTAATCGAATTTAATTTTTGTTATCAAATTTGAAATCAAATTTTTCGTATTATTAATTTCATTTTATGATAATATTATCGTTTAAATTTATCGTTAATTTTCGCATAAACACTTTTCGTTATTATTATAAAACCTTAAAATACAACGATAACAATTAATTAATATTAATAAAAACTTAAACGATTTTAATGAGAATTAACAAAACATTTTTTTCATTTTTTTCACATTATAATCGTGTGATAACGATTTTAAAATCAATAAAAAATTATTTAACGTTTTAAGCGATATCAAAATCTTTAATTTACACGTTAAAAACAAACGATCTCATTTATCAATTCTCTTTAAAACGTTCGAATCGTTTTTTAAATCATTATTAAATTTATTTATTTCGATATTTTTTCAAAGCGATAGTTTTTAAATTAATATTTTTAATTCGTTTTTAATCGTGATAAAAATCTCGTTTTCGTTATTTTTATTATTATTATCAACTTTTTACATTTCTTCGTTTTTTTTTTGATATTAATAATTGAATTCAACGTTTAAAATATCGTTAAAAATGTTTTTATGAATAATAAAAGCAATTTCTCTTTAATCTTTATTATTATTTTAAAATTTATATTAAATATATTAAATGAAGCGAAAATATCAACGATTAATTAATGTTAAATAATTTTTAAAATTTTATTAACATTATTAAATCTAAAACTTATGTGATTATTCGTTAACGTCTTAATTACGTTAATCGTTAATTCATTAAAAAACATAACGAAAATCTTTAAATTATATTAAACGTCATCGATGTTTATTATAAATTTATGAATTTTAAATTTTATATCGAATTTATACGTCAATTGTATAACATTAACATTAATTTCGAAAAAAACATTTATTAATATAAAAAGGATTTTCGCAAAATCAACGTCGAAATCGTTAATTTAAACGATTTTTTATTATTATCGAAATTTTATTTTATTTAACTCTTTTTCATAAAACTCGATGAAACTTACGATGTTTTTATAACAATTTATATTTAAATTCATATATTTTATAATTCGAATGCAATCAAATTCGATTTAATTATTTATAACGTAATAAACAAAAAACGTTACATATTCGCAATCAAAAAGAATGATATTATTATATTTATTTATCGCAATAACAAAAACAAGTAATTTATCAAAGACGATTTTAACGATTTTGATTTCATTAATCACGAAACTTATATTTTTTATAAGATCGTTAATCGCAAATTCAAACATTCTTTTATTAAATATTAAGTTAAATTCTCTCATTTAAAATTTAAAAAATTCATAAATAAATAAAGAAAAAAGAAAAAGGCGCAAATCGATATCATTTATATAAATATTAATGTTTCAAATATCAAACGTAAATATATCAAAAAAGCGTTATTTAACATTTTCGCTTCAAAGAAAAATAATTATTTTAATGTTAATATAACGTATATTTCAAAAAAAGACGATTATTTTTATGTTTATATAACATTTTTCGACGAATTAAATGATTAAAATTATTTAAATTTCATTTTAAATGATTTTAACATTTTAAATGCAATCAATCAAATAAATTAAAATAAAAACAAAAATCTTATTAATCTGATAACGAATTTTAATTTGAATAAAAATTTATTACTCATCAAATTTATGAATCTTGATATTCGAATTATGATAAATTTTGATTGCATTCGTTATTTCTTTATCGATCATTCGATATTTATCATTTATATTAAAATTCAATTTTGATTTATCAAAAACATTAAAAGCGTCAAAGTTTAATCTTTTGTTTACGATATCATTAATTTTGATTATAATATCAATAACAAACGCGTTATTTTAACGATTTTTAATATCTTGTATATGCTTAATATGAACGTTAATCTTTTATCGATTAAAAAGTTTTTAAATATTAATATTGAAATTGTCTTTTATAAAAAAGATTATGTTTTAATTTAAAATAATATAACATTAATCGATACGCGAAATCGCGATTTTTTTTTAAACTTATAAAAAAGCAATAATGCTTTAATCGTTTATAACGTTTTTTTAAATCCGATTTATTAATTATAACATATTCACATAAATCATTTAAATTAATAAAATCTTAATAAACTTTTTAATATTATTATAAATATAAATTTTTTCAAAAATATTATCGAAAAATATATTTATAAATGTTATATGATGAGTCGTTAAAAGATTATTTTTTATAATTCGTTTATAACGCTCGATATTTTATCGAACGAATTTGTTAATAACGATTTTATCAAATTTTTAATTCTCATTAATTTTAATGATTATAAATATTTTATAACTTTTAAAAACGATTTCATTTATTATTTTAAAATTTATTATATTTATTATAAAAATAAAACGAGCAGTTATTATATTTTTGCGTTTCAAAATTTATCTAAAATTTCACGATTATTAAATTTATCGTATTCGTTTTAATAATGAAAACGAATATATTAATAAAGTTTTTTTGAAATGTTTCATTTAAGCGGGCATTAAGCAAAAATTCATTATTATACATAATTTCGAAATAAATAAACTCGTCGAACGATTTAATCAAATTTTAATAAATAAAATTTATTCAATTTTATTAAATTTCAATTTTAATAAATTTTTTTAATTTAAAATAATAATCATAATCAATTATTTAATAATACGTTTTTTTAATATTAAAATCATTATTACATTTTTCGAAGTTTTTTATTATCACAAATTTTATTTATTTATTTATGTATTATTAATTTCATCGTTTACGTTTTAAAGCGTATTAAAAAAAAAAAAAAAAAAAAAAAAAACGAAAAATGTATTCTTTTAAATTATGAAAACGAATTCATTTTTCATTTTTATAATTTAATTAAAAAAAAAATTATTCGCGTTAACGATATACATTTCGTCGAAAAACATTCACATTTCATAAATCTTAAAAAAAAAATTGAGATTTATAAATTTTCAAATAAACATTAACGTTTTTTTATATTAATATTCGTTATAAAAAAGACATTAAATAAATAACGTATTATTATAAAGTATTATCAAATATTGAATTTATAATTTTAATTAAATCATCAAATTAATTATCATTAACGAATATTTCATCGTCAATCGTTAATCGTTTTCAAAATTTAATATCAAAATTTTTCGATTTATATAAAGAAATTCGATTTTAATTTCATCGAATCGAACGATAATGTGTTTATAAATCTCAAAAAAAAAATCATTATAACGTTTTATATCAATAATGTTTTAATTATAAATCGCAATAAAATCGTTATCAAACGAATCAAAAATATCTTAAACGTTAAATTTTATATATTAAATTTAAGATTATACATCTTTTATTTAAATATGATCATTAAAAAAATAATTATAATAACATTATTCGCTTAAAATAAAAAGCGTATATTATATATTTTTTTAATTTTTTTAAATATTAAAATTTCATTTTTATTAATATATTATTTGAAATTAATCGCAAATTAACGCTTATCGAAAAGAATTACGTAATTTTCAAAAAGTTTTATAAAAAACATTAATTCGTTATAAATTTTTTAATGTACGTTATTAAGATAATCGTTACATAAATTTAATATTCAATATATATTCGATAATTATTCGATATTTATTCGATGATAGTTTTTCATCAAATATATGATAATTAAAAAGTTATTATATATTTTTAAAAGGTTTTCAAACGATTATTCAAAGATTATCAAATCATTATTAAATCATTATCATTTAAAAAAAAGCATCACATATTCATCGCATTCGTTTTTACATAATCATGTTCATTATAATCACATAATCATAATCGTATTTATTATACATCACATGATTATGATTATATTTATTACACATCACATAATCATGACCGTATTCATTATATTCACATATTTATAATCATTATAATCACATGATTATGATCGTATTCATTATAATTATATAATTATAATCGTATTCATTGCATTCACATATTCATAACCATATTCATTACATTCACATATTTATAATTATTATAATCATATAATCATAATGATTATAATTATATTTATCGTAATTATATAATTATGATTATATATAAAAATCGAATAAATAACGAATAAACATCGAATAAACAACGAATAAACATCGAATAAATATCGAATAAATATCGAATAAATAATGATTAAATAACAATTGCGCATCGGCTACTCAATCGTTGAAAATCGAATAAAAATTCATTATTTTTCATTACAATGATTATTCGATTTTTAATAATTAAATAATCGATACGTAATTGTTATTCAACCGCTGCTTGTTTATTACTTATTCGATTTTTAATCGATATATAATCGATGTTTATTCAATATAAAATTCACGAAATAAACACAATAATATATTAAAAATTCGTTTTAATATCGTTGATTTTTTTTTAATTAATCGATATTTAATTAATTTTCTTTTAACGCATTAAAATGCGATTATTCGAATTTTTCGATATTTTAAAAACACGATGCATTGCGAATTCGTATATAAAAATTCTTTAAAAAATTTATTCGATTATATTAATTTTAATTAAATTAAAAATTCAATTCGAAAATTCATTTTCAATTATTTATTCAATTTGAATAATAACGTTATTAATTAATTAAATAAACGTTAAATCATTATAACATTATTCATTTATTGTGAAAATATGATGTAAAACACTTAGTTGTATTACTCTAAAAGTGTTACAAAGGAAAGTGCGATCTATGCTATAGGCGCATGCGCTCGTGTCACATAACCTATTATGTGACCTGAATTTCAACATTCTTCTTCGCACGCATACTCTTAAAAAAAATCGAACGTCGAATAAATAAGGTGAATCGAGCGCCGAGTAATTACAATGAGTTTAACGCCGGGTAATTAGTGTGAAACCACCCTTATACACCTTCCTTACCCCTTATGCGCTCGATAAAAACCCGAATTTCAAACACGAGATTCGAAACTCGCGATGTTCAAAACCGGGTAGGAACAGTGAAAATCCGAAAAAGGATGTGACCACCCCCTCATAAACCCCCTCCCCCCCCATAAACATCCGAATTTCAAAAACGAGATTCGAAACTCGCGATGTTCAAAGCCGGGTAGGAAGAGTGAAAATCGAAAATCTGAAAACGATTATGTCCTTTTGAACATATTCGCCACGATGTCACATAGAAAAAATTCCACTTTTTGACGAAAAACCGTTTTTTGACAAATTTATTTTCAGTTCACCTGATGCACACCAAAAATCGACCGACACATGATCGATGAATATATGTGAGAATAAATTTTTCGATTGAATGAAATATTCCGAATTGTATATGCATATATATACATACATGCGATCGGCTGCAAGGCCCGTGAAATCGTTTTAAAGTATTAATGCTTGATAATAGTGGTTGATAATGTGCATGCGAAAGGTGTATAATGATGATGTATATGATAGTGATGGCGGCAATAACGTTTAAGGACATGAGTGTGATAACCTTAAGAGCATGAGTATAATGACCCTGGTGAGAATATTTAAGACGATTAACGAAAAGACGACGATAGCGACCTTTTGAATGGTGCCGCAGATTTCAAATTTGAATCGAACATAAATATAGGTGTTTCGAAAAAAGGCTCGCAAAGTTTGTTATTATAGGTGCAATAATGATAAATCAGCTTTTAATATGATGATGATATAACGAAGTTTTGACACGTCAAGATTGATATTGAGGTTTTGCGAATAATTCCGATTTCGATCGATCATTCGATCATTTATTCGAAATGTGAAAATTAATGAAATCGTTTTTTTGAAGTTGAAAGCGTTGAATAATAATAACGAGGCGGTTTAAGCGGCTTAAGCGTCTTAAGCGTTTATTTTGAAATAATAATTCAAATAACCTTGAATGAATGATATGAGATTGTTTTCATTTTAAGGGTATCGCGAAAGACAATAAACTTATCGAGACATAAAATCTTGATAAGATCATTAATCATTTATTTGTTAATAAAAACATATTAAACATTCATAATATTATTATTAACTTTTTCGCGTATAAAATGATGAGCGATATTAATATGTTTAATATAAATATAAAATTAAGCGTTCTTTGCGAGAGCGATTGCGTTTTAATTATTTTTAAAAATCACGATAATTTTGAGATTCGAATCGTTAAATCGTAAAAATTGATTGAAAAGATTTTTCAATTAAATAACTTTTTTAATAATTTGCGTTTGATTGATATATTTTGTTTCATAAATGAATAATATTATAATAATTTGATATTTGCTTAATCAATTAATAACGTCATTATTTAAATTGAATAAATAATCGAAGGTGAATCTTCGAGTTGAATTTTTTATTTAATTAAAATTAATGTAATCGAATAGATCTTTTAAAGAGTTTTTATATATAAGTTCGTAATGCATCGTGTTTTTGAGATATCGAAAAATTCGAATAATCGCATTTTAGTGCGTTGAAATAAAGTTAATTGAATATCGATTGATTAAAGAAATAATATAAACGATATCGAGACGAATTCTCAATATAACGTATATGAGAGAATTTATAACGAATTGATATTTTTCATAAAGCTTTTTGAGAATCATATAGTTTTTTTCGATAAACGTTAATCTGCGATTGATTTCGAATAATGTATTGATAAAAATGAGATTTTAATATTTGAAATGATTGAGAAAACGTGTGATGTACGTTTTTTATTTCAAACGAATGATATTATTATGACGATTTTTTTTGATAATTATGTTCAAATAAAAGACGCATGATTTTAAATCTAATATATGAAATTTGACGTTTAAGACATTTTTGATTCGTTTAATAACGACTTTATTGTGATTTGTGATTAAGACATTATCAACATAAAGCGTTATAATGATTTTTTTTTTAAAGTTTATAAACACATTATCGTTTGATTCGATGAGATTGAAATCGAGTTTTTTTATATAAATCGAGAAATGTTAATATTAGATTTTGAAAGATTGCTTTAAATCATAAAGGGTCTTATTTAATTTATAAACCTTGATATTATTTTTGTTAAAGTCGTTAAATTATTGAATATAAATGTTTTTTTGAATATCGTTATAAAGAAAAACGGTTTTAACATTTATTTATTTCACGTCTTAATTCATAATCGTCGCAAACGCAAAAATCGTTTTGTAATTTATGAACTTTATTATTAACGCGAAAGTGTCATAATAATCACGACTTTTTTATTGTTCGAATTCTTGAATAATTCAACGTGTTTTATAATAAATGATTTCCCCTTCGAAATTTCGTTTCACGATATAAATTTAACGATTTTAAAGAATATAAGTTTTTAAAGACGTTTAGATAAGACATTAAATGTTGTTATTTATAAGAGATTTATATTTATTTTATATGTTAATCTTTTAATTTATATGAATTAGATTATTAAAGATCGCTTATTCGTAGGTTATAAATTCGAAAATGTTAAATTTATTAATATGATTTGTAAAAAGAGTAAAGGCAACGAAAGTTTTCGTTAAAAAGTCAAATAATAAATCACGAAAATTCGAAATAATGAGATTTTTATGATTATTAAAAATCTTTTAAATAATTTTATATTCGAAATGTTCTCGCATAATTTTCATTTTAATAAATTTTAAAGATATCGACGAAAGAAAAGCGATAATAAGTTTGATGATTGATGCAATAAATTTGATAAATGTTATAAACACACGCATCGTCGTAACGATAAAATGGAATTTCTAAAAACGATTAACGATTGACGATGAAATATTCGTTGACGATAATCGATTTGATGATTTAATCGAAGTTATAAATTTAATGTTTGATAATATAATGATACGTTGCTCATTCAATGTTTCTTTTATAATAAATGTTGATATGAAAAAACGTTGACGTTTGTTTGAAGACTTATGAGTTTTAATTTTTTCGTTGGAATTTACGAAATGTGAACGTTTTTCGACGAAATGAACATTATTAACGCGAATAATCTTTTTTTTGATTAAATTGTAAAGACGAAAAATGAATTTGTTTTCATAATTTAAAAAAATATATTTCTCGCTTTTATTTATAAGCTTCTTTTAAATACATTTTAAAATGAAAATGATGAAATTTATAATTTATAAATGAAAAAGAATAAATTTGCGATAATAGAAGGCTTTGAAAGATATAATAATGATCTTGATATTAAGAGAACGCATTATTAAATAATTGATTATAATCATTATTTCAAATTAAAAGAATTTATTAAAATTAAAACTTAACAAAATTGAATGAATTTTGTTTATTAAAGTTTGATTAAATCGCTCGACGGTTTTATTTATTTCGAAATTGTTTATAATAATGAGTTTTTATTTGATGTTCGTTTAAATGAGATATTCAAAAAAGGTTTTATTAATATATTCATTTTCATTATCGAGATGAATGCGATTGATTCGATAATCGCGGGATTTTAAATAGATTTTGAAACGTAAAAATATAATAAATGTTTTACTTTTATAATGAATATAATAAATCTCAAAATAACAAATGAAATCGTTTTTAAACGTTATAAAATATTTATAATCGTTGAAATTAATGAAAATCAAAAATCTAATAAGATTGTTATAAACAAATTCGCTCGATAAGATATCGAGCGTTATAAACGAATTATAAAAAACAATCTTTTGACGATTCATCACATAACATTCGCAAATGTATTTCTCGATGATGTTTTTAAAAAAATTCACATTTATAATAATATTGAGAAGCTTATTAAGGTTTTATTGATTTAAATAACTTATATAAAAATGTCATAATTGATAAATCGAATTCGAAAAAACATTATAAACGGTTAAAGCATTGTTGTTTTCTCAAAGATTTAAAAAAAACAAATCACGATTTCGAATATCGAATAAAATGATATTATTTTAAATTAAAGCATAATCTTTTTTGTGAAAAACGATTTCAATGTTGACATTTAAAAACTTTTTAATCGATAAAAGATTGACGTTTATATCGAACACGTGCAAAACATTGAAAATCGTTAAAATAACGCGTTTGTTATTAATATTATAATCAAGGTTAATGATATCACAAATAAGAAATTAAACTTTGATTTTTTTAATATCTTTAATAAATCGAAATTGAATTTTGATATAAGTAATAAATATTGAATAATCGATAAAGAAATGACGAATATAATTAAAATTTATCATAATTCGAATATTAAAATTTATAAAGTTAACGAATAATAAACGTTTATTTAAATTCGGATTTATTATTAAATTAATAAGGTTCTCGTTTTGATTTGCTTGATTAATTATATTCAAAATGTTAAAATCATTCGAAATGAGATTCGAATGATTTTGATCGTTCAATTCGTTCAGGAATGTCATATGAATATGAAGATAATCGTTTTTTTTTGGAACATACATCATATTAACGTTGAGATAATTATTTTCCTCTGAGGCGAAGACGTTAAATAACGCTTTTTCGATGCGTTTGCGTTTAACATTTGAGATATTAATGCTCATATAAATGATATCGATTTATATCTTCTTTTTCTTTTTTTATTCATTTATAAACTTTTTCAATTTTAAATGAGAGAATTTGATTCAACATTTAATAAAAGAATGTTTAAATTTGCGATCAACGATTTTATAAAAAATATAAGTTTCGCGATTGATGAAATTAAAATCGTCGAAATCATTTTTGACGAATTGTTTGTTTTTATTATTGCGATAAACGAGTATAATAATATCATCTTTTTTAATTACGAGCATGCGACGTTTTTTGTTTATAATATCATAAATAATTAAATCGAATTTGATTGTTTTCGGATTATAAAGCATATAAATTTAAATGTAAATTATTATAAAAACATCATAAGTTTCGTCGAGTCTTATGAGGAAAAATTGAATGAGATAAGGTTTTAATAATGATAATGAATCGTTTAAATTAACGATTTCGACGTTAATCTTGCGAAAATCCTTTTCGTATTGATGAACGCTCTTTTCGAAATTGATATTGATATTATGCAATTAACGCATAAACTCGATGTAAAGTTTAAAACTTATAAGTTTATAATAGATATCGATGGCGTTTAATATAATTTGGGAATTTTTATTATGTTTTTTGATGAATTGACGATTAATGTAATCAAAACGTTAACGAATAATTATATAAATTTTAAGTTTAATGATGTTAATAAAGAATTAGAGATTGTTTAACATTAATTAATCGTTGATATTTTCGCTTTATTTGATATATTTAATGATGAATTTTAAAATAATAATGAAGATTAAAGAAAAGTTGTTTTTATTATTCGTAAAAACATTTTCAATAATATCTTGAGCGTTAAATTCAGTTATTAATATCAAAAGAAATAAATGAAGGAATATAAAAGATTGATAATGATAACGAGAATAATGAAGATGAGGCTTTTATCACGATTGAAAACGAATCGAGAAAATCGATTTAAAGATTATCACTTTGGAAAAACGTCGAAATAAATGAATTTAATGATAATTCAAAGAACGATTTGAACGTTTTAAAAAGAATTAATAAATGAGATCGTTTGTCTTTAACGCGTAAATCAAAGATTTCGATATCGTTTAAGGCGTTAAATGAATCTTTATTGGTTTTAGAATCGTTATCGCACGACGATAATGTGAAAAAAATGAAATAAATGCTTTATTAATCTTCGTCAGAGTCATTTAAATCTTTATTAATATTAATTAATTGTTGTCGTTATATTTCAAAGTTTTATAATAATAATGAAAAGTGCTTATGCGAGAATTAATGATAAATTTGAGCGATAATATTATAATGAAATGATGTTAATAATATGAAGAATTTGATTTTGAGTTTGATAATAAAAATTGAATTCGATTGAGATTATATTGAATATAATTATAAACGTGTAAACCTTTTTGAAGAATTCGCATCTTTTTTATATTATTCAATTAAGGATTCGAATTTAAAATATTCGTTTCGACGGTTATTATTATGAGATTGAGATTGATTAGATTTTATGATCACGATGATAAAATGTTGTTGATAACGAATAAAGAATTCGATGATAAGATCTTAATCTTTTTTTTCAAAGGGTTTTTGAAATCAAAACGTCAACTTTGACACATAAAGTTTATTGTTTTTGATTTTAAACAGGTTTTTAGGCGTTTGAATAATAATGAAATTAATTTTAAGTTATTTTAAATGATGATCAGATTAATAATGATGTTAACATTCAATTATTCAATTTATTTCATTAATTCGATATATCGTTGAAAATGCAAATCATTAATTTAATAAAATATTATAAAAATAAAAACGTATTCTTTTTTTTATTTAATGTGTTTCACGCAAAGAAATTGATAATGTTATAAAAACCTTATTATGATTTGATCGCACGATCATAAATCACATGCGACGTCGATTAAAAGCGAATAATTTCGGCTCGTCGAGAGTTAAAAGGCTCTTAACCCTCGAATTTCGAATCATAATCATTTAAGTTCAAAAATTATCTTGTAAATGAAAATTGTTTATTTTAAAGAGGTTGATTGAATAAAGATCTTTATAATTGATTATCTCATTGTGATGAGCATGAAATGTTTAAAAACAATTGTAATTATAATGATGAATAAATAGGTTATGCTTATAACGATCGTCGGGCAAATTCGGGTTCATAACCTTTGAAAATATGATGTAAAACACTTAATTGTATTACTTTAAGAGTGTTACGAAGGAAAGTGCGACCTATATTATGAGCGCATGCGCCCGTGTCACGTGACCTATCACGTGACCTGAATTTCGACATTTATAAGATAAAATATATCGATCAAACGCAAATTATTAAAAAAATTATTTAATTAAAAAATCTTTTTAATTAATTTTTATGATTTGACGATTCGAATTTCAAAATCATTATGATTTTTAAAAATAATCAAAATGCAATCATTTTTATAAAAAACGTTTAATTTTATACTCGCATCAAACACATTAACATCGTTCATCATTTTATACGCGAAAAAATTAATAATAATATTATAAATGTTCAATATATTTTTATTAATAAATAAATGATTAATAATTTTATTAAGATTTTATATCTCGATAAATTTATTATTTTTCGCGATATTTCTAAAATAAAAATAATTTTATATTATTCATTTAATATTATTTGAATCGTTATTTTAAAAAAAACATTTAAATTTCTTTATTATCATTATTTAACGTCTTTAATTTTAAAAAAACGATTTCATTAATTTTTACATTTTAAATAATCGATTAAATGATTAATCGAAATCGAAATTATTCGCAAAATCTCAATATTAATTTTAACATATCAAAACTTCGTTATATTATCATTATATCAATAATTAATTTATCGTTATTATAATT
Source organism: Alectoria sarmentosa (assembly GCA_009733775.1). NCBI lineage: Eukaryota > Fungi > Ascomycota > Lecanoromycetes > Lecanorales > Parmeliaceae > Alectoria > Alectoria sarmentosa. The sequence goes on from WOGZ01000166.1 coordinate 12,706, forward strand.
ATATTTTTAAACTTTATAAACCTCTTTTCGAAACATTTATATTTATATTTTATTCAAATTTGAAATCTACGACGTTATTTAAAAAATCATTATTATCATTTTTTCGTTAATCATCTTAAATATTTTCATCAAAGTTATCACATTTATATTTTTTGAAATTATTATATTTATGCCCTTAAACGTTATTATCATTATTATCATCATAAACATCGTTATTATATATCGTTTATATATACATTATTAATCATTATTATCAAACATCAATATTTTAAAACGATTTTCATGAATTTTATAATCGATCGTATACATACATATATATACATATATAATTCGAAATGTTTTATTCAATCGAAAAATTTATTTTTATATATATTTATCGATTATATATTATTCGATTTTTAATATGCATTAAATAAATTGAAAATAAATTTATTAAAAAACGAGTTTTCGTCAAAAAGTGGATTTTTTTTTATATAACATCATAACGAATATGTTCAAAAAAATATAATCGTTTTCAAATTTTCGATTTTTCACTTTTTTTATTCGACTTTAAACATTATAAATTTCGAATTTCATTTTTAAAATTCGAACGTTTATAAGAAATAAAAATAATGCATAAAAAATAAAAGATAATTTATGAAATAAAAATGATTTATAAAAAAAAAGTTATTCTCTTTTTCGAATTTTCCTTATTTTTATTCGATTTTGAACATCGCGAATTTCAAATTTTATATTTGAAATTCGAATTTTTATAAAGCGCATAAAGAATAAAAAAAATGTATAAAGATAATTTCATATTAATTATTCGACGTTAAACTTATTATAATTATTTTATATTCGATTTTTTTTATTTATTTAATATTCGATTTTTTTAAAAATATGCGTGCGAAAAAAAATATCGAAATTCAAATCATATAATGAGCGTATACGTTTATAATTTAAATCGCATTTTCCTTCGTAACATTTTTAAATTAATACAATTAAATGTTTTATATTATATTTTCATAAATTTAAAATCAAATTCTTCGTATTATTAATATTATTTCATTATAATATTATCATTTAAATTTATTATTAATTTTCGCATAAACATTTTTTATTATTATTATAAAATCTTGAAATATAACGATAATAATTAATTAATATCAATAAAAATTTAAATGACTTTGACGAAAATTAATAAAACATTTATTTCATTTATTTCATATTATCGTTTTACGATAACGATTTTAAAAATTAATAAAAAATTATTTAACGTTTTAAACGATATCAAAACCTTTAATTTACGCGTTAAAAATAAATGATTTTATTTATTAATTTTTTTTAAAACGTTCGAATCGTTTTTGGAATCGTTATTAAATTCGTTTATTTCAACATTTTTTCAAAATAACAATTTTCAAATCGATATTTTCGATTCGTTTTTAATCGTGATAAAAATCTCGTTTTTATTCTTATTATTATTATTATTAATTTTTTACATTTTTTTATTTATCTTTTTCAATATCGATAATTGAATTTAACGTTTAAAATATCATTAAAAATGTTTTTATAAATATTTAATGAAAATAATTTTCTTTTAATTTTTATTATTATTTTGAAATTTATTATCAAATATATCAAATGAAACGAAGATATTAACGATTAATTAATATTAAATAATTTTTCATTTTTCATTAACATTATTAAATTTAAAATTTACGTGATTATTCATTAACGTTTTAATTACGTTAATTATTAATTTATCCAAAAATATAATGAAAATCCTTAAATTATATTAAACGTTATTAATATTTATTATAAATTTATGAATTTTGATTTTTATATCAAATTTATGCGTTAATTATATAATATTAATATTAATATTGAAAAGAGCGTTCGTTAATACGAAAAGAATTTTCGTAAAATTAACGTCGAAATTATTAATTTAAACGATTCATTATTATTATCGAAATCTTATTTTATTCAATTTTTTTTCATAAAAGTCGACGAATTTTACGATATTTTTATAACAATTTATATTTAAATTTATATATTTTATAATTCGAATACAATCAAATTCGATTTCATTATTTATAATGTAATAAACGAAAAACGTCGTATGCTCGTAATTAAAAAGAATGATATTATTATGTTTATTTATCGTAATAATAAAGATAAATAATTCATTAAAAGCGATTTCGACGATTTTGATTTCATTAATCGCGAAATTTATGTTTTTTATAAGATCGTTAATCGCAAATCCAAACATCTCTTCGTTAAATATTAAATTAAATTCTTTTATTTAAAATTTAAAAAGTTTATAAATAAATATAAAAAAAAGAAAACGCAAATTGATATTATTTATTCGAATATCAATGTTTTAAATATTAAACGCAAACGCATCGAAGAAGCGTTATTTAACGTTTTCGTTTTAAAAAAAATGATTTTAACGTCAATATCACGTATGTTTAAAAAAAAAACGATTTTCTTCATATTTATATAATATTTTTAAATAAATTGAATAATTAAAGTCATTCGAATTTCATTTCGAATGATTTTAACATTTTGAATGTTATTAATCAAATAAATCAAAACGAAAATCTTATTAATTTAATAATGAATTTTAATTTGAATAAAAGTTTATTATTCGTTAAATTTATGAATCTTGATATTCGAATTATGATAAGTTTTAATTGCATTCGTCATTTTTTTATCGATTATTCGATATTTATAATTTATATTAAAATTTAATCTCGATTTATTAAAGACATTAAAAACGTTAAAATTTAATTATTTATTTATGATATTATTAATTTTGATTATAATATTAATAATAAACGCGTTATTTTAACGATTTTTAATGTTTTATATATATTCGATATAAACGTCAATTTTTTATCGATTAAAAAGTTTTTAAATGTTGATATTAAAATCGTCTTTTATAAAAAGAATTGTGTTTTAAATTAAAATAATATAATATTAATCGATACGCGAAATCGCGATTTGTTTTTTTTAAATTTATAAAAAAATAATAATGCTTTGATCGTTTATAACGTTTTTTCGAATTTAATTTATTAATTATAATATATTCGCATAGATTATTTAAATTATTAAAATCTTAATAAATTTTTTAATATTATTATAAATGTGAATTTTTTCAAAAACGTTATCGAAAAATACATTTGAAAATGTTATATGATAAATCATTAAAAGATTATTTTTTATAATAATTTTATAACGTTTAATATCTTATCGAGCAAATTTGTTTATAATAATTTTATTAAATCTTTAATTTTCATTAATTTCAAGGATTATAAATATTTTATAACGTTTAAAAATGATTTTATTTGTTATTTTAAGATTTATTATATTCGTTATAAAAGTGAGATTTTCATTATATTTTTACGTTTTAAAATTTATTTAAAATTTCGCGATTATTAAATTTATTATTTTCGTCCCGATAATGAAAATGAATATATTAATAATTTTTTTTTAAAATGTTTCGTTTAAATAAGCATTAAACAAAAATTTATTATTATAAATAATTTCGAAATAAATAAAATCATCGAGCGATTTAATCAAATTTCAATAAATAAAATACATTTAATTTTGTCAAATTTTAATTTTAATAAATCTTTTTAATTTGAAATAATGATTATAATTAATTATTTGACGATGCGTTTTTTTAACATTAAAATTATTATTATATTTTTCGAAATCTTTTATTATCGCAAGTTTATTTTTATTTATTTATATATTATTAATTTCATCGTTTATATTTTAAAATAAATTCAAAAAAAAATTTATAAATAAAAACGAATTTTTTTTTTTTTAAATTATGAAAACGAATTCATTTTTCGCTTTTATAATTTAATTAAAAAAAAGATTATTTATATTAACGATATGCATTTTGTCGAAAAACAATCACATTTCGTAAATTTTGAAAAAAAGATTAAGATTTATAAATCTTTAAATAAGCGTTAATGTCTTTTCGTATTAATATTCGTTATAAAAAAAACATTAAATGAATAACGTATCATTATATTATTAAACGTTGAATTTATAATTTCGATTAAATCGTTAAATCGATTATCGTTAATGAATATTTTATTATTAATCGTTAATCGCTTTTAAAAATTTCATTTTATCATTATTATAATGCGCATATTTATAATATTTATTAAATTTATTATATTAATCGTCAAATTTATTATCATTTTCTTTTCGTCGATATTTTCGAAATTTATTAAAATGAAAATTATGCGAAAACATCTCGAATATAAAGTTATTCAAAAAATATTTAATAATCATCAAAATCTCATTATTTCGAATTTTCGTGATTTATTATTTGATTTTTTGATAAAAACTTTCGTTATTTTTATTCTTTTTATAAATTATATTAATAAATTTAACATTTTCGAATTTACAATTTATGAATAAATGATTTTTAATAATATGTTTTATATGAATTAAAAGTTTGATAGGCGAAATGAATATAAATCTTTTATGAATAATAACATTTAATGTCTTATTTAAACGTTTTCAAAGATTCGTGTTTTTAAAGATCGTTAAATTTATATCGTGAAATAAGATTTTAAAAGAGAAATCATTTGTTATAAAACACGTTAAATTATTTAAAAATTCGAATAATAAAAAAGTCGTGATTATTATAACATTTTCGCGTTAGTAATAAAATTCATAAATTATAAAACGATTTTTGCGTTTATGATGATTATAAATTTAAATGTAAAATAAATAAACGTTAAAATCGTCTTTTTTTATGATAATATTTAAAAAAACATTTATATATAACAATTCGAAAACTTTAATAAAAATAATATCAAAATTTATAAATTAAATAAAGCTCTTTATGATTTAAAACGATTTTTTAATTTTAATGTTAAAGAAACGCATCGTCAAATAATTAATTATGATTATTATTTTAAATCAAAAGAATTTGTTGAAATTGAAATTTAACAAGATTAAATGAATTTTATTTATCAAAATTTGATTAAATCGCTCGACGATTTCATTTATTTCGAAATTGTTTATAATAATAAGTTTTTATTTGATGCTCGATTGAGCGAGATATTTAAAAAAAAACTTTATTAATATATTTATTTTCATTATCGAGACGAATGCGATTGATTCGATAATTACGAAATTTCAAATAAATCTTAAAACGCAGAAATATGATAAAAATCTCATTTTTATGACGAATATAATAAATTTCAAAATAATAAATGAAATCGTTTTTAAAAATCACAAAATATCTATAATTATTGAAATTAATGAAAATTAGAAATTTAATAAAATTATTATAAATAAATTCGCTTGATAAAATATCAAAAATTATAAAATTATTATAAAAAACAATCTTTTGACGATTTATTATATAACATTCGCAAATATATTTCTCGATAATGTTTTTAAAGAAATCCATTTTTATAATGATATTGAAAAACTTATTAAAATTTTATTAACTTAAATGATTTATTCGAGCATATCTTAAGGGGGTTAGACGTTCGCAAGATGAAGGATTCACGATTTATATAAGAAAGGTTATTCGAGAATCTTCGTCCGCAAATTATCTTATATTTGTCAACTCTTAAAGATGATTTTAAACGTGTTTTGATAACGTATTTCATTAAATAACATATGCAAGAGAATATAATATTAATAAAATGTTAATTTGAACACATTATTGAAGTGGCATTTTAAAGAATATATTGTGAAATGTCGTTATGCTCTTTTCGCATGTATTTTTAATAACGTATAACGTAAGATGGAGATTTTATAACACGTTAAACGAGGTTTAGCGAAACGATGTTTATAACGAGAAATATTATGTTTGAGTTTAAAAAATAATCGATAAGAAATTATGTAACTTATTACATAATCGTTTTTAAAATGATTATTTTATTTTTTTATTTTTTTATTTAAAGTATCGTATCTTTTTATAAAGATAAAGATATTTATAAAAAGAATCGTTACGTATATATTATTAAATAGAGGCTTGTTTGTGTGCAGCAACATCATATGTATATGTCGAAAAAAGAAAAAAAAACATCTTGATTTCATTGGGATTCGAATTCAAATTTTTAATAATATGGGCTTTATTTTTCAAGAGACGTTATTTTTGAAGAATGAAAATAAGTTTAAAATTATCACGTTTTGTTATTGAATTATCAAATCGATGAATAAAAAGTGATTTTTATTTTTATTTATATTTATATTTAATATAAAAAAAGTCTTTTTTATTCGTTTTCGTATTTTATCGAGGTTCACACGTTTGTTATGATAGAAGATTATTGCGAATTATCAACTTTTTTTCTCTTTGAACATAACATTCATAATTGTTTTAATATATTATCTTCATAATCGTCGATATAATATATTGATTTTGAGAAATAATTTGAAAAGGTATATTAATATGCTCATAATGTGCATTTATCATATCGCATATTTAATTATTTTTGCGCTTTGATAATATATAACACGTTTTTTTTTAATTTTTTGATATGTTAAACGGAGATTTTGAATTTAATTGATATGAAGAGATTATGAAAATAAGACGTTTACTCTTAATTTCATCGTTCGTATTAATTAAATTAATTTTTTTATAAAGAGACGAGCGAAATATCGTAATTCGACATTAATATATTAAAATTATTCTTTTAATGTTTGATTTTTTGAAAAAGCTTTACATAAATATATATTTTTTATAAATAAACAATTTTTGTAAAAATGTTATATGTTTTATATCTTATTATTAAAAGAGATTGCGTGTAATAAAGCATTTAAAAAAACAAAACGCGAAAAAGCAAGCACTTTTTGTATATATAAAGATAATAACATTTATTTATAATTGATTTGAAAAATAAATTAAAAGCAATAATCAAAATAAAGAATAATGTTTAAATAAAAATCATGAATGAACGCATATCATTTATACACTTTTGTTATTGACGTTGAATATAATCTTTCACATATTTATAAAAAGCGATTTTGAAATGATAACATTTTTAAAAATGCTATAAATGTCGCGGTTAAATATACGATTTTAATGAAAATGTGTCAAAATAAAAGATTTTTAAACTTTTTCATTTTTTGTTGCATTTATTTGATTTATGTCAAAAAACTCATCTTGAAATGATTATTTAATTATTTAATGTAAATAATCGATAATGACGATAAAGCTTTTATCTCGTTAAAATGTTAATTTATAATATATAAAGGCATAATTTATAAGAAAAAAAGTGATAAAAATAATTGATTTTTCGTGACATAATAAAGCTTTTTTGATTTTTAAAGCATTTTATAAATTTATTTTATTAAATGAATATCGTGAAAGCAAATTCGCTTTTAAATGATTTTATTATAACATATCATGAAAATCGATTGCTTCGCAAAATAGATGTTATATATTATAAATTTTTGTCATGGTTCCAGCCTGGCGCGTCTACGCCTAGGCCTTAAGTAGTAGAATAGGTCACACCTGGGCAGTGTGAAATTGATCTTTTGGCCTAGCGGCCAGCGGAACCCTCGGGTAAACCTATTCCCTCGGGGTCACTCCGTGACAATTTTATAATGTAACATTTTCATCTCGACGCAAAATAATTCAATAAGTTTTTATTTAATAATAAAACAAATTATAATAAAATATAATGTTCTCGTAAAATCATAATAATAAATGAAATAACGTTATATAAATGTTGAAAAAACCAAAAATGATAACTTTTGAAATGATAAAGAGATTTCAACATAAATAGTCACGCAAATAATCACATTTATTTTGAAAACGAAATTTTCAAAAAGATATAATTAATATCACGATTTAATTTCAACGAATTAATAAATTCTTATCGATAATAACGTTTTTTCGATTTGATACGCACGAAATCTTTCGTCTTTATATAATATTTATCGAATTTCGTTATAATGAGAATTTATGTTAAAAGCGAATTATGATTATATAAAAAACTGTGTAACGCTTATAAATTCGTTTTTCAATTTAAATATAATTTAATTTTAATAACAAAATTGATTTATATGTTTCAAAACTCGTTAATAAATGATTCGTAACAAAATCGTAACGAAAAAGTAAAAAATAATAATGAAATGATTTGCTTTTAAAATAAAAATGAATTGTTGATTTTTCATTAAATTTGATGATATTAATATATTCGTTAACGAAATCAAATATTCAATTAAATATATTAAAAGAATATTTTGATACAAAGAATTTTGTAAACGATATATATTCAATGATGTTTTTAATAATATCGTTTTTATTATTTTTAATATAATCACGAATCTTTAATTATAAATTATTAACATCGATATCAAAAAAAGCGAAAAGCATAAAATTATATCTTTATCTTTTAAATCGAATGAATTTTTCAATTGTTTTCATTTTAATTAATTTTATTATTATTATTTTTTTCATTTTCAATCTTATTTTATAATCGCATTTTTTTATATAAATTTAATGATTGTTGCATAAGATATCATTTTGAATTTAATTAAATATATAAAACGATAACGTATTTCAAATTCATTGAAGCTCGCGCGTATATTTGCGAAAACGTTATTATTCTTTAATTTTTTGTTAAAAGAATTTTTCGTAATATTGTTTTTGATAGACTTGAAAAGAGACGTAATATGTTATGTTTTATCATTATTTTTTAATAAAACGACTTTTTTTTCAAATTTCTGAATTTTTTTATTATTAACGTCATTAAATAATGTATTACGATTTTATACATATATATTAATTTTTTTCAATTAATAAATAACGTTGAGCATATATAATCGAATTACGAAACATAAATTCAAAATTATCATTTTCATTTTTTTCGTTAAAATTATCGCGAATTAATGAAATAATATAATGATTCTTTTATAATATTGAGCGCTCAATAACGTTTTTTATAATTTAAATATATAATCTTTTTGCATTGATTTTGCGCGTATTCTCATTATTATTTTTATTAAACGTCGATTTAATTATCGCGAGATTGAAAAGGAATTGAAATTGCGAATTTTTAAATGTATTATTTATTTTTGTAAACATGATGTAATAAAAATTATATAATGAATTTATATATTTGATTTTATACGTAAACGAATGACTTTGCTTTATTTAAGGAATGAAAATAATAAATGAATTTAAAATGAGAAAGTTTGAAAAAATGTTTTTTTTCATTAAAATTTGATAATTTTAATTTCATTAACAAAATAATCGTTTTTTTTCAAAATCAAACATCGTTAAAATTATCAAACATATCGTAATTATATCGTAAATATTATTGTTATAAAGCATATAAATCAATTTCCTGATTTAACTTGTTTACGATTTTCATATAAATCATTTATTATCATTTATTAATTCTTTAACGTATCTTAAAGCGCTTAACATTTTTTTATTAATGTTATTGTTTTTCAATATTTATAATATATCGAAAAAAAATAAGATTTGATACGTTTAAAATATGAAGAAATGCGTACATTAACAATTTCACGTATAACAATTCGAGAACCCTTCTCTCAAACATGATATCAAAAACTTAAATCATTTCATTATTCATGATCTTAAGTTAATCATCAAAAGAGATTTTAGGCATATAAAATATGATTAATATATGTCATTAATCAATACGATAACTTTAAAATAAATTAAATAATATAAATTGTTATGTTTATGAAATAAAATATAAATGTATTTGAATTTTGGAAATTGAAATATATAAATGCGTTTTTTTCGTCTCTTTTAATTGCGTAATATTAATGATAATGATAAAATTATGTTAATAACATTGCGATAACGTGCATTGCGATAATTTACATAATAATTATTCAACATTTTGATTTATAATTTCGATGTTGATATAATCTTCTCAATCATTTTTATAACATTTTTAAAATCAACGATTTTATTTCATATTTTCAAATCTTTTTTTTCGATCGTCAATAACATTTATATTTTTTATTTAATTCTCGACGTTTTTAATTATTATATATGATTAATTACGCTTATACATTTACATTTTATATAATAATTATTAAATTTTAAATTTTTGCGTTTGATTTTTCCGTTTATCATTATGCGATAAATTATAAATTTATCGAAAATATAATGTCGATGTAAAAGATTGAAAAGTGATCAATTATAAGATGTTAAAAATTTGATTTTGAAATTTAAATTCGTTATTTAAAAGCGATAATGTATAAATGAATTTAAGTTAAAGAATGAGCATAAATGATTTGATTATGAAATGAATATATTTAATAAATTTGTGAAGAGTGTTGAAGAAGACGATATGTTTATATTATTTGAAATTGTTATTGATAATAATGCAAATGTGAATTTTTCGATATTAACGCGCGAATTTTTGTTAATGTTGATTTTTTAAAACGTTATTTTTATTTTTAATAATCTGTTTAAAGGCATTAAAATAATGATAACGAAAGATTCAATATACGCAATTTTGATTAATGACATTGACTTTTTGTCGTCAAACCTCGTTGTTATTATTTTATTCGACATTTCTTTATTCTCCGAATTTTTTTAATAAGACTTTTTAAATGATTTTGATAAATTAACATAAAATGAATTTATTATGTCTTTTGATTTAAATATGTTATTTTTTTTATGACGTTCGTTTATAATAAATCTTTTGAAAGAAATATCGTATAAATGAGCAAATTGAGAAATGAAGACGTTTTTAATGACATTAAATTTATGATGTGAGATTTTTAACATTATATGATAAAGTTATTAAAGTTTATTTAAGATATTTAATCTTCTGAAAAATTTATAAACGTTTAAAAATCTTTCACGTTTTGTGATAATTTTTAAGAAATACGTTAATGCGCAATTATCGTTGATAAAATTATAATGTTAAAAGATAAATGTAATATAAAAGCAATTTTCGACGCAAAGCAAATAAAAGGAAATTCGAATAATAAAGAATATAATGTATTTTTTCGATTTTATTGAATTTTTTCAAATTATGTTTTCATCGATTAAATTTCGCGTTAAGATTTATACGAAAATGATCTTTTTCGTTGATTAACTTTTCGAACTTTATCATTTTTTAATATAAATTTCATTCATTAAATCCTGTTTCGACGAATATATCTTTTATTTTAATTAAATTCCGATTTTTTTTTTAAATATCGTTTATTATCATTGTAAAATAAAGGATTATTTTTGTTAAAAAGATCGTAAATTTTATATGACACGAATTATTATAATTAATAAAAACAAAATAACTTTTTCGACGAAAATAAAAGATTAAATCAAGATTTTCGATAATTCATTTTACGTTGCGAACGTTTTTGAATTTGATGAATCGAATTTTTTAATGTTAACGAATTCAAATGTTAAAAAGCTTTTTTTATCAAAACAAAAAATCATTTATTTTTATCGAAAACAAATTCAAATCAAAGAAATTAATATTTATTTTAATTATCGTTATAAAGAATCAAATGTTAAGCTTAAAAATGTATCGATTTATAAATTAAGATTTATTATATATTAAATCTTTGAGCTTAATAACAAAAGTACACGTTTATTACAATTATCGACATTTATTCGTGAAATATTAAAATTGATCACATATGATCGAGCGCATTTGATCAATTTCGTTATATTTTCGTGTTTTTCAATTTTTTTTTTAATTTTCATTGATGCGTTTGATCTTTATCGCAATATATGTCGATTTTTAATGAAAATTTACGTTATAATTGTTGATTTAAATTAATGAGAGAGGAAACGAAGAATTAATAAATTATCTTTAATATTTAATTTATATGTCAACGATTTTATAAATATAATTAAGATCTTAAAATTTGATTTGACAACTTTGGATCGCGATTTCAAAATGAACATCAACGATGTGAAAACGTTTATATGCGTTTATATTATGATTTTCATAAAAGACATAAAACAATAATAAAAAAATTTTAACTTTATGTCTTTAATCGTTAATCGAAAATGTTCAAAATGTTTAATTATAAAAAAATAAAAAGCGGATTTGATTTTTAACATTATTTTCAACGCTCGTTATCATTATCGAATATTTTATAAACGAATCAAAAAAAAATGCGTTTATGAAAAATGTTAAATTTTTTTAAAACATAAAAATGAGATTTGAATAAATTTCGTTAATTAATATCGCGTTATCTTTAAACATCATATGAAATAAATTTGAAAATGTGATATATTTAAAATATGTCGAAATTATCAAATAAACACAATATGTGTTATTCGTTATCATATTCATTAATGTTAATGCGAATGTTTATTGCGCTGAGCTTCGATATTTTTCTTTTTTATTTAATTAAAATCGTTTATAATTATCAAAATGTTATTTCATTAATTATCGAATATAAAAATGCGATAAATTTTTTATTATTATGTTTTTATTTTTACACATTTGATTATAATTTAAATGAATTAATTTTATATATTTAAAAATTATAAAAACAATTATGTTTTCGACGTTGAATTTTAATAACGTTAATTTAATAATTTCGTGTTATGTTATTATAACAAAAAACAACATCGTAATGTTGACTCAAAATATGAATTTAATTGATTAAGAAAATATGATATCGTTATTATTATAATCGAAAAAGACATTTCAAAGATTTTATCAATGCGTTATATTCGTTTATTTCAAGAATTTCAAATGCGGCGATTATCTCATCTTTTTTAAACATATAACGTTTATTAACATTTTAAATAATGAATTCGAAATAAATAACACATTTGAGAATAACGAATTATAACATTTAAAACGATTAAAATATGAATATTTGACGAAAATTTTTGAAATAAAAAAAGGCGCCGCAAAGTAAATAACAACTTTTCGAAATATTATAATATATTCAAATGTACACGTTGTTTTACATTACGAGAACATAATTATTGAATATGTTATTTTTAACAATTGTATTATTTTGAACGATAAAGATAAATATAAATAAATTTCGTTATTATGGTTATCGATAATTATTTATTAATTCATCGCAAAAAGATTCTTCAAAAAGATTATGATTTAAATCAATTTTCGAGAAATAAAAAAGATTTTATTAATCAAAAAAAACTTATATTAAATTTTACGATTTCTTTTCGTCGATTTTTATTAAATTATTAAATCTAAATTAACTACGAAGATGTTGAAAATGCATTTAAAACGTTTTATTTTTTTAATTGATTTGTTATCTTATTCGAAACTTAAAAAACGAAATAATAAAACGTTTTAATTTTAAATGTTAATCATCGAAGATGCAATTTATGAAAAATCATTAACGTTAAAACGTTTAAATCGAACGTATATATAAAAAAAATTGAATTAATCGTTATGATTTGAATAATTTATTATTAATAATCCTTTCTTTATCATATTATAAAATGTTTATAAAATAAATTACGAAAAGTTTAATGTAATATCGCTTAAACGTGTTGATTTGCAATGATGTCAAAAACTCAATTTTATTAATCGATAAAAATCTGTTTTTCTCGATTTTAATGTTTACGCATATTTTTTTATTTATTCAAAGATATAATATTATCGATTGATATGAAATTAAATTGTTATAAAATTAAATTGTTATGTTAAAGCGATTATTAATAAAACGTAATAAAATCTTTAAATATCGAATTATATTCAACATCGAAGATTTCGTTATTATTTGAAATGCAACGATAATTCGAATCGATAACGTCTTTTTATATGAACTCTTAAAGAAACGTATATGATTATTTGCGAAAATGATTATAATAAAGGATTTTAAAGAAATAAAGCTCGATTTTATTTTTAAAATGTTTTATTAAAAACTTTTCACGATAACGAACATTATTAAATTTTCAAATATTGATATAAAAAAGCATTATATTTTACAAATCAATCGTATAAAGCGAAATGATAATATTAAAAAAAATCTCGAAAGAGGCGGGCACGCTTTATTCTTATATTATAATTATAATATTCAATTTATATAAGATAATTATTTCAAATCTTTCAAAATTTATCAAATGAATTACGTGATTTATTCGTTAAATATTATATATGTGTGAATTTCATTATATTTTGATATGAATTAAATCTTTCAAGATAAAGATGAGATAAACGTTGTTAAAAATTTGTGTGCATTTTGTATATTTTTTATAAGATGTGTATTATGCCTTTTTATTTTTATTTTATATAATATGTTATTTAATATAAAATCATTCGAATAATGAAAAAGAATACGCAAAAATTTGAAAATATCGAAAAACGATTTTCCAAATATTTTAATGTGTATAAATTTGCGCAACATATATCGTTATTTTCGAAAATGTTTATTTGATGAAAAATCAATTTTTATAACATTTACGTTTTTATATTATCAACATTATAGATTTATTATTCTTTTCACAATATTAATATTAATTCAAGATTAATATTTTTATAAATTTATTATTATATATCATCACACATTATTATTTAATTAAATTTTCAATAAAATTCATTAATTAATTTTTTATCTCATTATCTTTTTATTATTAATAATTATTCAAAAAAAGAGCATAAAGAGCATATATGAGTTGATCAAAAAATAAATATTATTGATTTATGTAATTCGATTGCAAAGACTCTCTTTTTGATATGCGTTAATTATTTATTAAAGACATTTCTTAAATATTTATTTTCAATTATATGTATATTATTAAAAATCGTATAAGGAACATAGCACATTATTAAACGACGTTGATGATTAATATGTTATATTTTCAAAAGATATAATATCATAAAATGTTATAATTATGAAACGATGTGACGATGAAATGAAATGAGTGAAGTTGATGAAATGAATTGTTTTTTTTTTAAATTTTTTTAAAACTTTTAAGATTATAAGAACGTTGATAATATATAATAGCAAAATGTTTATCAAATTATGTTTTACGCATTAAAATGCAATATTTTAAATTTGACAATTATTTTCTAAATCATCCTTAATGCGTGATAAATCATTTTTCATTTTTTTTTTTCATTTTTTTTCATTTTTCATGTTATCTCCCGCAATCGTTAATAACGTTATATTTTATAATAATGTTTATAAGTTTCGCTGATAACGATATGATCAAATCGAATTTTTTAAATTTATAATTTCATCATGTACGAAAATTCATAATTTTTCGAAATACGATAACAATTCTTTTATATATATCGCAAAGAGATAAATCAAGTTTAATAACGTTTAATAACGACAATAAAAATGAATGCGTAATAAAATTAAAATGCGCAACAAAAATAAATGCGTGCGTTTTTTATAATCGATATGAAATGAATTGATGATGATTAATATGAAAAACGTGTTGATAAAATTTATAAGTTTTTTATTTTGAAGAATTTGTGCGATAACAAATATGTGATAAATGCTTAATCAAAAAAAAAAAGATATAATCGTTGATTTCAAAACATATAAATCGAATTTTACGTTTTCTGCACGTGAAAAAATAAATATGTTTTTTTCATTTTAAAGTTTAATAAAGATATACATTAATGATGATATAATATTAATATTCATTTTAACGCATAAACATTCATTTTAACATTTATTTTAATATTTTATTTTAATTGTCATTTCATTATTATCACGATGTTATTATAAATATCGAATCGTCTTTTTTTTCTCAGCGTGTCTTTTTCGAAAGTTTAAAAAAATTGATATGGTGATGTAAATCGATGCGCTTGATGAAATGAATTATGTTAATAATTTGATATATATCGATGTTTTTTCAAAATGAGCATCTTGAAAACAAGATAAATAATAAAAATGTATTTAAATTTCGTAAAATATGCGCTGAGATGTGTGTACGTTTTGATATCTTTAATAATATGTGTGTAAATAATAAATGAATAAAAGCGATATAAGATTATCAAATGTGTGTATTTGCACGCTTTGAAAATTGATTGATAATGATAAATTTGAATGAAGGTGCGCACATTTTTGACACGATAGGTTTAAATAAAGAATACAATTTTCGACGTATGCGATAAAGAAGACGTTTAAAATAAAAAAAACGCTTGAAATAAAAAAAGAATATGTAAAGATGATTATGTTTTATTCATTTATTTTTATAAATTTCGATATTTTGATTTCGCAATTGCGTAATATATAATATAAATTATAATCGTAAATGCTATATATAATACATTGCATATATATAAAATGATATATATTATGTTAATGTTGTAACGTGAAAAAAAGATGATTTTCTTTAATGATTTTTCAATGATTTTTTAACGATTTTTCAACGATTTTATAACGAATTCTTTAAAATGATTAAATAAATTCTTAAGAGAAATTCAACTTTTTTTTTATTATTTTTGAAAGACAAATATTTATAATTGAATAAATATAATGATAAATTTAAGACAAAACCGAAAGTTGAATGAGAAAGATAATTTGATATAAAGATTGATTTACACTCGTGATATATTGTGCGCAATAACGAATTCGATTGTTAATTTTATATAATAAATGTGTGTTAAAACGATTTATTAGAATATCGAAAATAAATCTATTATAGCTGGTTAATAAAGACAGTTAATTCTAAAATCCTTTCATTTATGCTTGATGCACTCTTTAATAACATTCTATTTTGCGCATTACTTGACCCTATAAGATATTATAATTGATGAAATAAATTCGAAAAAACGTTATAAAAGATCAAAACATTATTGTCTTTTTATAAATTCAAAAAGAACAAATCGCGATTTCGCGTATCGATTAACGTTATATTATTTTGAATTAAAGCATAATCTTTCTTATAAAAATCGATTTTAATATCAACATTTAAAAGTTTTTTAATTAATAAAAGATTAACGTTTATATTAAGCACGTGTAAAATATTAAAAATCGTTAAAATAACGCGTTTATCATTAACATTGCAATTAAGATTAATGATATCGTAAATAAAAAATTGAATTTTGACGTTTTCAATGTCTTTGATAAATCGAGATTGAATTTTAATATAAATAATAAATATTGAATGATTTATAAAAAAAATAAAGAATGTAATCAAAATTTCTTATAATTTAAATATCGAAATTCATAAATTTGACGAATAACAGACTTTTGTTTAAATCGAAATTCGTTATTAAATTAATAAATTTTTTGTTTTCGTCTTGATTTGTTTAAATAATTGTATTCAAAATGTTATGTGAAAATATGATATAGAACACTTAATTGTATTGCTCTAAGAATGCTACGGAGGAAAATGCGACCTATGCTACGAGCGCATGCGCTCGTGTCACGTGACCTATCACGTAA
The DNA here is from genome assembly GCA_009733775.1 of Alectoria sarmentosa. NCBI lineage: Eukaryota > Fungi > Ascomycota > Lecanoromycetes > Lecanorales > Parmeliaceae > Alectoria > Alectoria sarmentosa. The sequence continues at coordinate 30,016 of WOGZ01000166.1, forward strand.
CCTAATTTCGACATTTCCCTTCGCACGCATACTCCTAAAAAAATCGAACGCCGAATAAATAAGATGAATCGAGCACCGGGTAGGAACAATAAAAACTCGAAAATGAATAACCACCCTCCCCATAAACCACCCCTATCTCATAAACTACCCTTACCCCCTATGCATCACCCCCCCCCCCTCATAAACATTCGAATTTCAAAAATGAGATTCGAAACTCGCGATGTTCAAAGCCGGATAAGAAGAGTGAAAATCGAAAATCTGAAAACGATTATATCCTTTTGAACATATCCGTCACGATGTCACATAAAAAAAATTCCACTTTTTGACGAAAAACCGTTTTTTGATAAATTTATTTTCAGTTCATCTGATGCACATCAAAAATCGATCGACACATGATCGATGAATATATGTGAGAGTTTATTTTCCGATTGAACGAAATATTTCGAATTGTATATGCATATACATGTATATATGCGATCGACTATAAAACCCGTGAGATCGTTTTAAAATATTAATGTTTGATAATAATGATTGATAACGTGCATGCGAACGATGTTCATAATAATGATAACGATAATAACGTTTAAGGGCATAAATATGATGACCTTAAGAGCATAAACATGATGATCTTAAAAGACATTAATATGATGATTTTATGAGAATATTCAAGGCAATTAACGAAAAGTCGACGATAGTGATCTTTTGAATGACGACGCAGATCTTAGATTTGGATCGTATATAAATATAAGTCTTTCGAAAAGAAGTTTATAAAGTTTGAGACTATAATTATAATAGCGATAAATTAATTTCTAATATAATAATATAACGAAATTTTGACACGTCAAAATTAATATTGAGATTTTATGGGTAATTTCGATTTCGATCGATTATTCGATCGATTATTCGAAATGTGAAAATCAATGAAATCGTTTTTTTAAAGTTAAAGACGTTGAATAATAATAATGAGACGATTTAAATGATTTAAGCGTCTTAAACGTTTTTTTTAAAACAATGATTTAAAGAATTTTAAATAAATGATGTGAAATTGTTTTCATTTTAAGAGCATCATGAAAAATAATAAATTTATCGAGACATAAAACTTTGATAAAGTCATTAATTATTTATTTGTTAATGAGAACATATTAAACATTTATAATATTATCATTAATTTTTTCGCGTATAAAATGATGAGCGATGTTAATGTGTTTAATGCGAGCATAAAATTAAACGTTCTTTATAAAAGCGATTGCGTTTTGATTATTTTCAAAAATTATAATGATTTTGAAATTCGAATCGTCAAATCGCAAGAATTGATTAAAAAAGTTTTTCAATCAAATAATTTTCTTAATAATTTACGTTTAATCGATATATTTTATTTTATAAATAAATAATGTTATAATAACTTAACGTTTATTTAATTAATTAATAACGTCGTTATTCAAATTGAACAAATAATCGAAAATGAATTTTTGGATTGAGTTTTCAATTTAATCAAAATCAATATAATCGAATAATTTTTTTAAAAAACCCTTATATACGAATTCGTAATGTATTGTGTCTTTAAAATATCGAAAAATTCAAATAATCGCATTTTAATGTGTTGAAATAAAATTAATTGAATATCGATTAATTAAAGAAATAACATAAATGATATCAAGACGAATTTTCAATATAGCGTATATAAGAGAATTTATAACGAATTGATATTTTTTATAAAACTTTTTAAAAATCACATAATTCTTTTCGACGAGCGTTAATTTGCGATTAATTTCGAATAATATATTAATAAAAATGAGATTTTAATATTTGAAGTGATTGAGAAAACGTATAATGTACGCTTTTTATTTTAAACGAATAATGTTATTATGATAATCTCTTTTAACGATTATGTTTAAATAAAAAACGCATAATTTTAAATTTAATATGTGAAATTTGGCGTTTAAGACATTTTTGATTCGTTTAATAACGATTTTATTATGATTTATGATCAAAACATTATCGACGTAAAGCGTCATAATGATTTTTTTCTTGAAATTTATAAACACATTATCATTTAATTCGATGAGATTAAAATCGAATTTCTTTATATAAATCGAAAAATGTTAATATTAAATTCTAAAAAATTGCTTTAAATCATAAAAAATCTTATTTAATTTGTAAATCTTGATATTATTTTTATTAAAATTTTTAAATTGTTATATATAAATGTTTTTTTAAACATCGTTATAAAGAAAAACGATTTTGACGTTCATTTATTTCATATTTTAATTTATAATCGTCGCAAACATAAAAATCGTTTTATAATTCATAAATTTTATTATTGACGCGAAAATATCATGATAATCACGATTCTTTTATTATTTGAATCTTAAAACAATTCAACGTGCTTTATAACGAATGATTTTTCTTTTAAAATCTCGCTTCACGATATAAATTCAACGATTTTAAAGAATATAAATCCTTAAAAACGTTTAAATAAGACATCAAATATTGTTATTTATAAAAAATTTATATTCATCTCGCATATCAATCTCTTAATTTATATGAAATAAATTATTAAAAATCGTTTATTCGTAAATTATAAATTTAAAAATGTTAAATTTATTAATATAATTCGCAAAAAAAGCAAAAATAACGAAATTTTTTATTAAAGAATTAAATGATAAATCACGAAAATTCGAAATAATGAGATTTTTATAATCATCAAATATCTTTTAAATAATTTTATATTCGAAATGTTTTCGCATAATTTTCATTTTAATAAATTTTAAAAATATCGACGAAAAGAAAACGATAACGAATCTGACGATTGATATAACAAATTTAATAAATGTTATAAACACACGCATTGCAATAACGACAAAATGAAATCTTTAAAAACGATTAACGATTAACGATGAAATATTCGTTAACGATAATCGATTTAACGATTTAATCGAAATTATAAATTTAACGTTTAATAATATAATAATACGTTATTTATTCAATATCTTTTTTATAACGAATATTAATATAAAAAAACGTTAACGTTTATTTAAAGATTTATAAATTTCAATTTTCTCTTTAAGGTTTACGAAATGTAAACGTTTTTCGATAAAATGTATATCGTTAACGCGAATAATCTTTTTTTTAATTAAATTATAAAAACGAAAAATGAATTCGTTTTTATAATTTAAAAGAATACATTTCTCGCTTTTATTTATAAACTTCTTTTAAATACGTTTTAAAACGTAAACGATAAAATTAATAATACGCAAATGAAAAAAAATAAACTTGCGATGATAAAAGGTTTCAAAAAATATAACGATAATTTTGATATTAAAAAAACGCATCGTTAAATAATTGATTATAATCATTATTTCAAATCAAAAAAATTTATTAAAATTGAAATTTAATAAAATTGAATAAATCTTATTTATCAAAATTTGATTAAATCGTTTAACGACTTTATTCATTTCGAAATTATTTATGATAATGAATTTTTATTTGATATTCGTTTAAATGAGATATTCAAAAAAAAATTTATTGATATATTCGTTTTCATTATCGAAGCGAATGCGATTAATTCGATAATCGTGAAATTTCAAATAAATTTTGAAACGCAAAAATATAACGAAGATCTCATTTTTATAACGAATATAATAAATCTCAAAATAATAAATGAAATCATTTTTAAACGTCATAAAATATTTATAATCGTTAAAATCAATAAAAATCAAAAATTTAATAAGATTATTATAAATAAACTCGTTTAATAAGATATTAAGCGTTATAAAATTATTATAAAAAACAATTTTTTGACGACTCATTATATAACATTCGCAAATGTATTTCTTAATAATGTTTTTGAAGAAATTCATATTTATAACGATATTAAAAAGTTTATTAAGATTTTATTAATTTAAATGATTTATATAAACATATTATAATTGATGAATTAAATTCGAAAAAACATTATAAACGATTAAAGCATTATTGTCTTCTCATAAATTCAAAAAAAACAAATCGCGATTTCGTATATCGATTAACGTGATATTATTTTAAATTAAAACACAATTTTTTTTATAAAAGACGATTTTAATGTCGACATTTAAGAATTTTTTAATCGATAAAAAATTGACGCTTATATCGAGCATATATAAAATATTAAAAATCGTTAAAATAACGCGTTTATCATTAACATTGCAATCAAAATTAATAATATCATAAACAAAAAACTAAACTTTAACGTTTTCAATATCTTTAATAAATCGAAATTGAATTTTGATACAAATGATAAATATCGAACGATTGATAAAGAAATAACGAATGCAATTAAAGTTTATCATAATTCGAATATTTAAATTTATAAAATTAACGAACGACAAACTTTTATTTAAGTTCGGGTTCGTTATTAAATTGATAAAATTCTCGTCCTCATTCTCGTCTTAATTCGTTTAATTAATTACACTCAAAATGTTAAAATCATTCAAAATAAAATTCGAATGATTTTGATCATTTAATTCGTTTAAAAATGTCATATAAACATAAAGATAATCGTTTTTTTTTTTGAATATACGTTATATTAATGTTAAAATAATCATCCTCCCTTAAAGCGAAAACGTTAAATAACGCTTTTTCGATGCGTTTGCGTTTGATATTTAAAACATTAATGTTTATATAAATGATATTGATTTGCGCCTTTTTCTTTTTTTCTTATTCATTTATAAACTTTTTAAATTTCAAATGCGAAAATTTAATTCAACATTTAATAAAGAAATATTTAAATTTACGATCAAAGATCTTATAAAAAACATAAGTTTCGCGATTGATGAAATCAAAGTTGTCGAAATCGCCTTTAACGAATTGTTTGTTTTTGTTATTGTTATTGTGATGAGCGAGCATAACGATATATTTTTTTTAATTATAAATATATAACGCTCTTCGTTTATTACGTCGTAAATAATTAAATCGAATTTAATTATTTTCGGATTATAAAATATATGAATTTAAATGTAAATTATTATAAAGATATCGTAGATTTCGTCGAATTTTATAAGAAAGAATTGAATAAAATAAGATTTCGATAATAATAATGAATTATTTAAATTAACGATTTCGACGTTGATTTTATGAAAAAAAAAATCGTATTAATGAACGTTCTTTTCGAAATTAATGTTGATATTATATAATTAACGCATAAACTCGACATAAAGTTTAAAACTTATAAATTTATAATAAACATCGATAACGTTCAATATAATTTAAAAATTCTCGTTATGCTTTTTGATGAATTGACGATTAACATAATTAAAACGTTAATGAATAATTACGTAAATTTTAAATTTGATGATATTAATGAAAAATTAAAGATTATTCAACATTAATCAATCATTAATATCTTCGCTTCATTTAATATATTCGATAATAAATTTCAAAATGATAATAAAGATTAAAAAGAAACTGTTTTCATTATTTATAAAAACATTTTTAACGATATCTTAAACGTTGAATTTAATTATCGATATCGAAAAAAATAAATAAAGAAATGTAAAAAATTAATAATAATGATAAGGGTAACGAAAATGAAGGTTTTTTTATCACGATTAAAGACGAGTCGAAAGAGTGGTTTTAAAAAATACTACTTTGAGAAGATATCGAAATAAATGAATTTGATGATAATTCAAAAAACGATTTAAACGTTTTAAAAGAAATTAATAAATAAAATCGTTTATTTTTAACGCGTAAATCAAAGATTTCGATATCGTTTAAGACGTCAAATAATTTTTCATTAATTTTAAAATCGTTATCGCATAACGATAATATGAAAAAAATGAAATAAATGTTTTATTAATCTTCGTCAAAATCGTCAAAATTTTTATTAATATCAATTAATTATTATCGTTATATTTTAAGGTTTTATAATAATAATGAAAAATGTTTATACGAGAATTAATAATAAATTTAAATGATAATATTATAATGAAATAATATTAATGATATCGAGAATTTGATTTTAAATTTAATAATAAAGATTGAATTTAATTAAGATTGTATTGAGTGCAATTATAAACGTGTAAATCTTTTTAAAAAATTCGCATTCTTTTTATATTATTCAATTAAAAATTCGAATTCAAAATATTCGCTTCAAAGATTATCATTATGAAATTAAAATTAATTAAATTTCATAATCACGATAATAAAATGCTGTTGATAACGAATAAAAAATTCGATAATAAAATCTTAATCTTTTTTTTCAAAAGATTTTTGAAATCAAAACGTCAATTTTAACACATAAAATTTATTATTTTTGATTTCAAACAAGTTTTTAAACGTTTAAATAATAATGAAATCAATTTTAAATTGTTTTAAATGATAATTAAATTGATAATAATGTTGATATTCAATCATTCAATTTGTTTTATTAATTCGATATATCGTTAAAAATATAAATCATTAATTTAATAAAATGTTATAAAAATAAAAACGCATTTTCTTTTATTTAATGTGTTTCACGCAGAGAAATTGATAATATTATAAAAACCTTATCATAATTCGATTATATAATTATATACGACGTCGATTAAAAGCGAATAGCTTCGACTCGCCGAGAGTTAAAAGATTTTCAATCTTCGAATTTCGAATCATAATCGTTTAAATTTAAAGATTATTTTATAAATGAGAATTGTTCATCTCAAAGAGATTGATAAATGAAAATCTTTATAATTGATTATCTCATTGCGATGAATATGAAATGTTTAAAAACAATTATAATCATAATAATAAATAAATAAATCATATTTATAACGATCGTCGAGCAAGCTTAAACTCATAATCTGTGAAAATATGATATAAGACACTTAATTATATTGCTTTAAGAATGTTATGAAGGAAAATGCGATCTATGCTACGAGCGCATGCGCCCATGTCACGTGACCTATCACGTAAACTAATTTCGACATGTTAAAATCATTTAATGTGAAATTCGAATGATTTTGATCATTTAATTCGTTTAAAAATGTTATATGAATATGAAAATAATCGTTTTTTTGAAGCATACGTTATATTGACGTTGGGATAATTTTTTTTTGAAGTGAAGGCGTTAAATAACGCTTTTTCGATGCGTTTGCGTTTGATATTTAAGACATTAATATTTATATAAATGATATCGATTTGCGCCTTTTTTTTCTTTTTTTTATTTATTTATGAATTTTTCAAATTTTAAATGAAAGAATTTGATTCAATATTTAATTAAGAAATGTTTAAATTTGCGATCAACGACTTTATAAATAATATAAGTTTTGCGATTGATAAAATTAGAGTCGTCGAAATCGTTTTTGACGAATTATTTATTTTTATTACTATGATAAATAAGCATAATAATATCGTTTTTTTTTGATTATGAGTATATAACGTTTTTCGTTTATAATATCGTGAATGATCAAATCGAATTTGATTGTTTTCGAATTATAAAGTATATGAATTTAAATATAAATTATTATAAAGATATTGTAAACTTTATCGAGTTTTATGAAAAAAAATTGAATAAGATAAGGTTTTAATAATAATAAGAAATTATTCAAATTAGCGATTTCGACGTTAATTTTGCGAAAATTCTTTTCGTATTAACGAACGTTTTTTTTGAAATTAATGTTGATGTTATGCAATTGACGCATAAATTCAATATAAAATTTAAAACTCATAAATTTATAATAAGCATCGATGACGTTCAACATAATTTGAAATTTTTTATTATATTTTTTAATAAATTGTTAATTAACGTAATCAAAACGTTGATGAATAATTACGTAAATTTTAAATTTAATAATGTTAATGAAGAATTGAAAATTGTTTAACATTAATTAATCGTTGATATTTTCGCTTTATTTGATATATTCGATAATGAATTTTAAAATAATAATGAAAATCAAAGAGAAGTTGTTTTCATTATTCGTAAAAACATTTTTGATAATATTTTAAACATTGAATTCAATTATCGATATCGAAAAAGATAAATGAAAAAATATAAGAAATTAATAATAATAATAAAAGTAATGAAAACGAAGATTCTTTTATCATAATTAAAAACGAATCGAAAAGATCGCTTTGAAAAATGTTATTTTAAAAAAATATCGAAATAAACGAATTTGATAATGATTTAAACGTTTTAAAAAAAATTAATAAATGAGATCGTTTACCTTTAGCGCGTAAATCAAAGATTTCGATATCGTTTAAGATGTCAAATAGTTTTTTGTTAACTTTTAAATCGTTATCGCGTAATGATAATGTGAAAAAGATGAAATAAATGTTTTATCAATCTTCGTCAAAATCGTCAAAATTTTTATTAATATCAATTAATTATTATCGTTATATTTTAAGGTTTTATAATAATAATGAAAAATGCTTATGCGAGAATTAATAATAAATTTAAATAATAATATTATAATAAAATAAGATTAATAATATGAAAAATTTGATTTTAAATTTGATAATAAAAATTAAATTCGATTGAAATTATATTGAGTGTAATTATAAATGTGCAAACTTTTTTGAAAAATTCGCACTTTTTTTATGTTATTCAATCAAGAATTCGAATTTAAAATATTCGCTTCGACGGTTATTATCGTGAGATTAAAATTAATCAAATTTTATAATTATAATAATAAAATGTTGTTGATAATGAAAAAAAAATTCGATGATAAAATCTCATTTTTTTAAGAGATTTTTGAGGTCAAAATGTTAATTTTGATATATAAAGTTTATTATTTTTGATTTCAAACAGGCTTTTAGGCGTTTAAATGATAATAAAATTAATTTTAAATTGTTTTAAACGATGATCAGATTGATAATGATATTGACATTTAATTATTTAATTTGTTTTATTGATTCGATATATCGTTGAAAATGCAAATTATCAATTTAATGAAATATTAAAAAAATAAAGGCGCATTTTTTTTTGTTTAATGTGTCTCACGTAGGGAAATTAATAATGTTATAAAAAATTTATTATAATTCGATCATATAATCGTAAATCATATGCGATTTCGATTAAAAGCGAATAATTTCGATTCGTCGAGAGTTGAAAGATTTTTAATTTTCGAATTTCGAATTATGATTATTCAAATCAAAGATCATTTTGCAAATGAAAATTGTTTATCTTAAAAAAATTAATTGAATGAAGATTTTTAAAATTAATTATTTTATTGCGATGAATATGAAATGTTTAAAAACAATTATAATTATAATGATGAATAAATAAATTATGCTTATAACGATGATCGAGCAAATTTAAATTTATAATTTGTGAAAATATAATGTAAGACATTTAATTATATTGCTTTAAAGATGTTATGAAGGAAAGTGCGATTTATATTATAAACGCATGCGCTCGTGTCACGTGACTTATCACGTAACCTAAATTTCGACACGACTTTATTGCGATTTATGATCAAAACATCATCGATATAAAACGTTATAATGATTTTTTTTTGAAGATTTATAAACACATTATCGTTCGATTCGATGAAATTGAAATCGAATTTCTTTATATAAATCGAAAAATGTTAATATTAAATTTTAAAAAATCATTTTAAATCATAAAAAATCTTATTTAATTTATAAACCTTAATATTATTTTTATCAAAATCTTCAAATTGTTACACATAAACGTTCTTCTAAATATTATTATAAAAAAAACGATTTTAACGTTTATTTATTTCACGTTTTAATTTATAATCGTCGCAAATGTAAAAATCGCTTTATAATTCATAAATTTTATTATCGACGCGAAAATATTATGATAATCACGATTCTTTTATTGTTCGAATTCTCGAATAATTTAACGTGTCTTATAACGAATAACTTTTTTCTCGAAATCTCGTTTCACGATGTTACGGTAAGCATATAGGATGCCAAGCAAGTAGCTTAACAAGATACGTGATCTGACGAGGTATCTATCTTGTCATTAAGGTTTATCTATTAAAGAAATATCTTAACAAGATTCTTAACTCAGCATAATAAATAGTCAAATTTTTAAATAACAAAAATCAAGCTTTATACATCACACAATACATATATGCTTCTATTATGACAACTATCATGATAACATAATAACAACATCATATTAATATCATTTAATCATCAATCGACTCAGAAAATCCTCCGCCATTATTTGAAAATCGCCGAATTATATCTCATCGACTTTTCAATCCCCAACTTTCGCTTATCTATTACTTTTTAAACATTATTAAATTAATTTCCTTATTACTTTCCGAAGATCTCATCAAAATCGATTATTAAATTCATTAATTCATTATTATTATCGAAAAAGTTCATCTTTATAAAATTTCAAAATTCATCAAATATATCATCGATTATGTAATCAAAAATTATTTTAAACCTCAATCTCAACAAGCATTAACAACGAAAACATTCAAAACTTTTTCAACAGAATCGTCAAAATTCTCATTTATTTAATCGACGAATTCTCTCATTTTTCGAAAAACAATCAAAACATTTGATAATAAAATTTACGATTTTCGATAACAACTTAATCTCATTTAATATTTCAAAAGATACGATCCTTTTTTTATGAGAAATATTCTTTTAAAATCAAAAACCTCATATTTCTTTTCGAATTCTACATCGATGACAAATTTTTAATAACCTTTTAAATCGATATTTATGACCTCATCGAAAAAAAACGTCATAATCAATTAAATGATTTTTCAAAAACTTCGTGACTTTATCATTCAAATTATTCAAATAATCATTCAAAATTCTCAATTTTTTATTGATTAATAAGAATCTTTAGAATTAATAAATTCTTTTAATGTTGACGACGAAGTAAATGATAACGATAACAATAATAACAAATAAAATATCGTTAATCTCGAATTTTTTGACTCTTATCTCGATAAATTTTATAAAAAAAGCGAAATCGTTACAATCGAGAAAAACACGTATTATCGAAATTCAATCTTTTTTGTGAAACGAATTCGAGATCTCATTATCATCAAAAAATCGACAATCGTGCGAAATAATTTGAATATTGTTTTAAAAGAAATTGTTTTAATTTGATATATAACAAAACTTTTTAATTTCGAACGAATTAAATTATATATCGATGAAAACGAAATCGAAAAATAATGTTTAATAATTATTAAGAAATTCAAAAAGTTTATAAACGTGATCTTTCATCATCTCATTTTCAAAAAATACACATTTTATAACATCAAAACTTATCGAGAATTTATTATTTACGTTCAAATTATTCTATATCACATCAAATCAATAAATATTAATAACGTGAAAAATTAATTAATATTTATTTATTAAAATATTATCATCGAGTTACGAGTCTTTATAAATTCGTTTTTTTTATAATTATCATTATCTTCTTTATTCAAATTTTGAAATTAAAAAAGAATATTTAATTCGAGATGAATTCTCGTTAAATATTTAATCAAAATCAAAAACGTCTTCAAAAAAATCGTTAAAACCTTTCAAATCAATAACTTTAAACAAATAAATATTGAAATCTTTTTTTTAATAATTCACAATCTCGATCATATCAACCGTTTGAAGATTAATAACAATAACAATAATAATAATAATAACGGACTTTTAAACAGCGAGACGATTATCAAACATTTTTTTATTATTCCTTTAACGTTTAAAATGCTTATTTAAATCCGCAACAAACATACGATCAATTAAATCAAACGAATTTTTAAAATTTTTTTCAAGGTTAATCTCGACTTACTTAATTCTTCTCGCCTCGATAATCATTATAATTTATATCATTATCAAACACGTTCGCTTTAACGACGTTAAATTGTTTATAATAAGAAATTTCAAGAGTTTCGAGAAATCAATTTCAAGAATTTTCAAAAAGAGATGATAAAAATCTTAATCTCGATCGATAATCTTAATAACAATTAAGTTTTCAATCTTGACAATTTCAAAAAATTGCTATCTATCAAGCTTTTATAATCAAAATTTTTATAAATCATAAATAACAAAACCTTAATAATTATTACTTTGAAACTTCGAAAAATATTTCGAAATTTGAATATATTAATCAAAATAAAAATGAAAATGAGGTTTATTTCGGCGATGATCGATTTTCAAACATATATGATTAACACTTCGTAAGATTTATAAAAATCGAGATCTTTTATCGTAATTGTGACGAATTCTTTTCTTTCAAATTAAAGTTTCATAAACATTTTTATAAAAGATGTGTTAAGAATTTCTTCGCAACAAAATTCAACCTTGTTGATATAAAATTATTTATTAATCTTAAAAAATCGAAATCTCATTTCGTTATCGTCAAAATTTCTAAAATAATGAAATTTATTGTTTTCATTTTTAATTAAGATTTTGAATTTGATTTTAAAAATTGAAATTATGTTATAATAAAAATCAAATTAATCAAGATCGATATAAATAACAATGTGTATTTTAATATTAATTATAATATCATTTTTATCGATCGACTTTAACTAATAAATCTTTTATTCGAAATCAAGATTTTCAAAATGATTTTTTCATTAAAAATTCGAAAAATTAAGAATTTTCAGCATGAAATTTCAAAATATTTTATAACTCTATATTATTTTTCGAGAATCGATAATTAAAAAAATGTAATTTTTGCGTATATTCGATGAGAAATTCATATAATAAATGAATTACGTGTTAATATGTTAATTAAAAACGATTTTATTGATTTAAAAGAAATTTTTATTAATATTGTTAATCAAAAAGCTTACATTAAAAATTATAAAACTTCGATTATAATTATCGCTCGTTAACGTGAATAATACGTTCAAAAAAAAATCAAGCTTTTTCGATAATGATAATTTCGTTTCATAATAAAAGATTTATGTTAATTAAAACGTTTACGCTTTTTTTATTTAATGATCGTGATTATATATTCGAATTTATTATTCAAACAAATTTAATCCTCTTTGCACATATAATAAATAATAAAATAATTAAAATTCTCGTCAAAAATAATTCTGATTATCAAATGAAAATCTCACGAAAACTTCGTTTAAGTGTTATTATAAAAATCGATTATGAGAATTGTTTTCAAGCGGATCTCAATTCGAAATACGTTTTCATAATCTTTTCAAAAAAATCTAAATAAATAAAAAAAACATTTACAATCGCGATTATGACTGTTTCTTTTTTCGCAAATATTTCATAAAATATTTTGAAAATTATCAACTTCGTGAACCTTTCATTTTTCAACATAATTTTCGATTTTTTTATCGATAATTTAATTTTTGATATCACGAAAAAAAAAAATTATCAAATGAAATAATTGTTTATGAAGATGACATTATTAAAAAAATCTTTTATAAATCTTATAAAAGATTTTTCTACGTTATGAATTAACAAAAAATTCGTCGATATTCTTTAAAAAAAAAAAAAAAAACTTTCGTTAAAAAATGATTAAAAAAGTCGTTTGAAGAATAACGAAAGAAAAGTTAAAGTTTATCTCTTAAAATTACGTGACAAGAACATCGTTAATAAAACTTTTAATGAATTTTATAAGCAAAATCGTCTAAAATAAACTTTTCAATTTATGTCTTTTAATTATTTCTTTTTTATTGTTTAAAAGGATCTTTCTGATTAAAAAAAAAAAATCGATTATTAATATTCGAAATTTGAACGACCTTTTGATTCGAGACGTTTATTCGATGTTATTACAATCAAATGTGATTATCAAATTACGAGAATGCTCACATATCTCAATGCTAAACGCATCTTCATTCTTTTATCAATAAAAAGTTCACTCAGAATATCGATATTTGCAAATCGTAATCAATCATCATAATCAAAAGACATTCGCTTGATTTGACAACTTCCAAAAAAAAGTTAAAAGCCATCAATTTATTTCGATATTTATAGACATTCGACGATTTGAAACATTATCTGAAATTCATCGAATATCTTCAATAATATATTCATTTTTATGCTCAACTTATCAAATCTTTATAAAATTTAAAAATCATTTTATTGAAAAAAGCGTTAATGAAAAAAAATTCATATAAGACTTACGCATCGAAGATTGTGTTATCGAAAACATCTTTTATCGAGCAAACTTTCTTTGAAAAATTATAAAAAACGCTCTTTAAAATATATATCTTGATACATTTCAACTCTTTTTGAATTCTTTAAATAAATCTTGATATTTTCAAAAAATTCGAATTCGATATCGTGATTTTTTATATTAAAAATAATAAAAAAATGGAGCACGATAAATGACCTTTTCGTATTAATATAAAATCAATACTTTTTTTATCGAAATTTTTTATTTTCGTCGAAAAAAATTATTAATTAACAAAACTTGAAATCGTCGAATTTATATAAATTTTCAAAAAAATAAAACACATAATAAAATCTTTTCAACATTTTATAATGATTCAAATTGATCATTTAATTATTTTTGATATTATGAAACAAAATTCGATTATTTTCATTATATCGATTATGAAAATAAATATAAGATTTATAAAAACTTCTCAATTTTTTTATCAATTCAACCTAAAAATCAAACATAAATTTAAAAAAAAATATATTATTTCAAATGCATTATCTCATTTGATAAGTGTTAATTAAAAATAAAAATGCTTTACTTCACAATACTCGAAATTAAACACCTTATTCGCTTACACGCTTATGAAAATGTTTAATAATTTTCAATATCGTCTCATAAAAAAATATAAGAATAATTCATAATATTCATATCTGCAACGTCAAATCGACGAAAATGAAAAGCTCGACGAGAACGTTATAATGTTTTCCTTTATTCGTGAACAAACAAAAAATTAAAATCCGAAAAATTCTTTCAATCCGTATCCGCATTCTTCCATCTCGTTAAATTCGAATCCGCTTTCCGAAACTTTTTCGAAAAAAACTTTCAACCTCTTATCAAGAAGTTCGAACTCGAAAGCTTTTTCGAAAAAAACTTTCAATCTCTTACCAAAAAGTTTCCCCTTATTAAGAAGTTCGGACTCGAAAGCTTTTTCGAAAAAAACTTTCAATTTCTTATTAAGAAATTCGAATTCGAAAAGAACTTCTCAAAACGATTTAATTTGTTACATTAATAAAATCATAAATCATCAACGACTTTATATTCTTTCATTATTAATCAAAAAGATCTTACACTTAACACATAAAAACGATCATTCGAAATTTCAAAAATATTACGAAATTATATCAACATCTTGATATATTCGAGGTTTTTTTAATCAATTATAAAAATTTATTCGTTATTATTCAAATTGTCAAATTTTTCAAACAAAACGTTATTAATTTTACGAATCGCTTTTTTCAATAAAATCGCCTTTTATGTTATTTCACACATTTATTCTTAATTTTATTCTCGCGTTATCGACTTTTAAAAAAAACGTTTATAATACAATTTTATCAATTATTAACAAATTTATCAAGCGAGTTATTGATATTTCAAAAAAATTTATTTAAAACACAATTCAATAAATTAAAGCATTAATTAATCAATTAAAATTACTCGATTGAAAAATCTTTAAAATAATCATTTTCGATAAAAATCGCAAATTTCTTTTTGAATTTTAATAAATTATTTTTCAACGTTTAAGAGTTTTATTATTATATTTTATTGTTTATTATTTTCAAATTAATAATAATAACGAAAAGATCAATCAAATTATGAAAATCGCAATGCGTTTTTATATTCATATATTAAAAAATCTTTTTATATGATCGAAGATTCTTTTTCATTTTTAAACGCTTTTAAATAACTTCGTTTTCGCAATTATCGAGAAAACGTCGAACGAGATAACATATAATTTCATTTCGAATATTATTTTAAATCTATTCAATATTATCAATTCGTCAAAATTTTTACATATTCGAATTTCGATGAAAAACGTCATTTTTTTCATTAATATCAACGTCAAATATTATTATAATAAACATCATTAATCAATATTTTTAAAAATTAACGATTCGGCTTTTTTACGACTTGATAAAAATTATAATATCTCAACGAATCTTAAAATTATCAAAAAATTGTCATAATAATACGTCGATTTTTTCAAAATCATTAAAAAAATTAATAAATTTATTTATCGTTTAAAAATTCTTAAAGATTGACAAAGGCATTTAATTTTCATTATATAATAATTAAAACCGATTTCATTAAAGATGAACTCATTTAATCGCTCAAGATTTAATTATTCTTTTTTAATCTTTATAAAAAACGATATCGAATTTTTCAAATCGTATGAGATCGATCGCATTCTCAATAAAAGAAGTGTACAAAAAAAACGCGAAACAATTACAAAATACCTTATCAAATGAAAAGAATATGGTCTTAAATATGATAGATGATACAATGTTAAGACATTGGGAAATGCTGAGAATCTAATCGAGGAGTATAAAGACGAATTATTACGTATCCACGCTTACCAAACACCGGAACAGACGCCGACTTTTGGACATCAGGAACAGACGCCGACTTCTGGACATCAGGAACAAACGCCGACTTCTAAACAGCAGGAAGAAATTCCTCGACCCCGACAAAGAAGGCAACTAATTCCTCGGCAAGGAATTCCTCGACAAGAAATTCCTCGACAAGGAATTCCTCGGCAATCGCTTCCAAAAGTATCAATCCAGGTCCCTGCGAGAACTCCGCTGATCATTCCGACTACGTTGCGAAAGAGCCGGAGGATTGCCGATGGTAGCCTCTGAAACGGAAGTTCATGACTTTGCTTGAGATTCTATAGCGAGGTCGCTATGCTTTTCTTCTCGTCGGCGGGATGTTGTCACGGCAAGCATGTAGGATGCCAAACAAGTAACTTGACAAGATACGTGATCTGACGAGGTACCTACCTTGCCATTGAGGTTTGCCTACCAAAGAAGTACCTTAACAAGATTCTTAGCTCAGCATAATAAATAGTCAGATTTCTAAATAGCAAGAATCAAGCTTCATACACCACACAATGCATATATGCTTCTATCATGACAACTACCATGACATACGATGTAAATTCAACGACCTCGAAAAATACGAGCCTTTAAAAACGTTCAAATAAAACATTAAATGTTATTATTTATAAAAAACTTATATTCATCTCGCATATTAATCTCTTAATTTATATAAAATAAATTATTAAAAATCGTTTATTTATAAATTATAAATTCGAAAATGTTAAATTTATTAATATGATTCGTTAAAAAAATAAAGATAACGAAAGTTTTCGTCAAAAAATTAAATAATAAATTATGAAAATTTGAAATAATGAGATCTTTATGATTATCAAATATCTTTTAAATAATTTTATATTCGAAATGTTTTCGCACAATTCTTATTTTAATAAATTTCAAAAACATTAATGAAGAAAAAACTATTAAAAGTAAGTGAAACACTTAATTGATTGAATAACTACAATAAAGCATCTTAAATACAAAATGTGTTAAGTCTCGACAAATCTTTTTTGCCTCGATAAACCTTTTATATTTAATAATTAACACATTTCAACACTCTCATATGATCGCATTGCAACTCGAAAAATTAAAGTGTTTAAATTATCTTCTTTATTTCTTTCATTCGAAATGTTATATAATTTGAACGTCGAATAAGAAAAGTAAAAGTCGAAAAAATTGAAAAAATTGAAAAAAATAGTCGAAAATGCTTTATTATTATTCATATTTGAAACACGAGATTTAAAACTCGCGATGTTCAAAATTGAATAAAAATAATGAAAATCCGAAAAAAGGAAATCGATTTTTTTTTTTTTTTTTTTTTTGAAAACGATTATGTCCTTTTGAATATATTCGTCACGGTATTTTATATAAAAAATTTCACTTTTTAACGAAAAATCGTTTTTTGACAAATTTATTTGCAGGTTATCTGATGCATATCAAAAATCGAGCGACACATAATCGATGAATATATGTGAGAATAAATTTTCCGATTGAATGAAATATTCCGAATTGCATATTTATATATATGTATGCGATCGATTATAAGGCTTATAAAAGTCGTTTCAAGGAATTGATACTTGACAATAATGGTTGATAGCGTGTATATAGATTGCGATCGATGTATTGCGACGATGATAATGATGATAATGACGACATTAGCGCTTAAGAAAATGAATATGATGACCTTGAAAAGAAATTCAAGGCAAATGACGAGAATCGACGACAGCGACCTTTTTGATGATAACGCAAATTTCAAATTTTGAGAACATATAAACATGAACTTTTTGAATAAAGGCTCGCAAATTTGATAACCATATGTGCAATAATAACAAATTAATTTCAAATTGAATTTTAATAAATAGAAATCCTTGCGTATAACACATCAAAATTAATATTTGAAATTCTACGAATAAAATTCAGATTTCAAATTTGAATTAAATATAAATATAAATCGTTTAAAAAGAAATTCGCAAAGTTTGTAATTGTAAATGCAATAATGACAAATCAATTTTAAATTGAATTTCAATAAATCGAAATTTGTTCGCATGAGACGTTAAGATTGATATTTAAGGTTCTGCGAATAAATTTAATCGATTATTCATAATATGAAAATCAATTAAACGAAAAAGCTCCCACATGAATGAAAAAAAAAAATTCATTTATTTTCAAATGATGTTTTAATGTCATTCATTCTATGAGCGTGATTCGAAATTAATGAATTTATAAAAAAATTCGAATTTATTTTTATAAAAAGCCTTAATAAAATCGCTAGCGACTTATTTATCGATAAAAATATATTATAAATCAACATTATTATCAACGATTTAATCGCGCATTTAATGATGTTGAATATCGATATGTTTAATACGATTATAATGTTGAAAATTCTTAACAAGCGCAATTGCATTTTAATTATTATTATAAATAATAATCATTTAAAGCGTCTCATTAAAACGAATTTGATTCAAAAAACCTTTTAATTAAATAATTTTTTTAACGATTTGCGTTTAATTAATATATTCAATTTCATAAATAAACAATGCGATCGTAAATTGTCGCTTGAATAATTAATTGATAATCTCATTTTTTAAATTAAAAACGTAATTTAAAATTAATTTGCGAATATCGTGATCATTAATTTAATCGAAATTAATACAATCGATAAGTTTTTAAAGCGTATTTTTATCAATGAGATGTTAATTAATAATTTTTTTTAAATAACAAAAAATACATTTAATAACGATATAATAAATCTCGATAAAATTGAAAACGTATCAAAAAATCATTAAAATAACGAAAATAATATCAAATTTGATATCGAATATAACGTATATAAAAGATTTTATAATCGATTGATAAATTTAAAGAAATTCTTTAAAAGCTATATATTCTTTTTTAACAAATATCAATCGCAAATTGATTTTCATAAAAATAAACTTTATTTTAATCTTTTATATTTTATAAACACGAAGAAAACGTTCGATATAAACGAATTATTTTAATCATAAAATTCAATTAACACGATCGCGAATTATTATCATTTTTAGATAATAATTATAAAAACCGAAATCGCTCATTTTGAATTTAACATTAAAAACATTCTTTATTCGTTAAATTTCAAATCGAAATGAATTAATAATAAAAACATCGTTTATATAAAAAACAACGATGACATTAATGTTTAAATTAATAAAAACGTTAAAATCAACATTAATGAAAATGAGATCGATTTTTTTCATATATTCGATAAAGATGTTATATTAAATTCGAAAAAATTATTTTAAATTATAAAAAGTCTTATTAAGTTTATAAACCTTATTAAGATATTTTTTTAAAACATATTTCATAAATTATTTCACGTAAATCTTTTCCTCAACGTCATCGTAAAAAAAAACAACTTTAATATTCATTTATTTTAAATCTCAATCTTCGATGACGATTAAAACGAAAATCGTTTTATAAAATATAAATTTAATTATTAAAACGAAAATTTCATTGAAATTCAAATCTTTTCATTATTCGAAATCATAAATTATTTAATGAGTTTTAAAATGAATAACTTCGTCGCGAGCTTCGCGCTTGATAATATAAATTCATTTATTATAAAAAATAATACGCTCTTTAAATAAATCGATAAATTTTCAAATTTCATTTTTCAATATAAAATCATTCTCATCGATTATGTTATCTTTTCATTATTTTCGATATAAATTATTAATAATAACTTTTTTATAAATTTTCGACTTATACAACTTCATTACGATTATAATTTAAATAATTATTATATAAAATTAAATGAAATTTAACGAAAAATCGTGCGATATAAAATAAAAATGATTTGAATAAAGCGATAACGCATTATTTAACACATCATTTTAAAAAATGAAAATTGATAATAACGACGAATTAAAAATTAATGTGTTAATTTTAGAGAAATTTAAGAGCTCAATTATAAAAAAGTGAAATTTAAACGATTAAATGAGCTTATTAACGTTTATCTCATTTATAAATAATCAATTTTCAACGACGAAAAGCGTTATAAACGTCGAATCATTTTTTTTTACAATTAAATTAATTAATAATTATAAATTAAATAAAGAATTATTCTTTTTCAAGTTTTAAACGATTTTAGAAAATCAAATAATGTTATTATTTAATAATAATATATGATAAATATAATCGTCTTCGTAATCGATAAAAACTTTTTTAATAACGCGTTTTTAATCTTTTTTTTAATTAATAATGAATTTACGTAAGATAATAAAATTTGAAATTTTAATATGACGTATATAATTTAAATGAGATTTAAAATTCGTATAAATTTGATACGAAATAAATTTACGCGATTATATAAGATTTCGATTATAAAGATAATTAATAATTAATACGAGTTTTGATTAATACTCTTAATTAAAATTAAAAATTTTAATAATAATGTTAATAATATTAAAAAACGTTTGATTAAATCGTTCGACGATTTTATTTTATTTAAGATTCTTAAAATGAATAAATTTTCATATAATGTTATGATTAATACGATAAATATTAAAATCAAAATCTTCATATTCGTCGTTATAATCAATTCGAAAACGTTTAACGATAATATTTTTATATTGATTTTTAATTTAATAACGTTTGAAGATAAAAAAGATCTCGTTTTTATGCTTAATAATTTCAATCTTAAAACATTTATTTCAATCATTAATGAAAATAATAAAATATTTATTTTTAAAGCGATTTCAAAAATAATGAAATCGTTAATATCGTTATAAATTAAATTTAAAGGTTTTTCTTTAAGGCGAATATAAGATTTATGCGATATTTTTTACGTCTTTTTGATTACGCAAAAAGCATAAAATTTGTTATTAATAATAATTTTAAATAAATTGATGTCTTTAAATAGCTTAATCAATTTATAAACGTTTTGATATTTCAAATAATTTATACGAATATATCATAAATCGAAAATTTAATCGTTGATTTTGCGCGATATAACATCAAGATTTAAATTCGAAAAAAAAATCGAAATAAATTAATGAAAAAAATAACGTTATTCATCGAATTGAAATGTTTTTTATGTTTAAAAGTAATATAAAATATAACGAATTTGATATTATATTATTTAAGCACAAATACGAACATTAATAATTATTTAAAAGAAATTAAAATTTGATAATTAAATTCTCATAAACGTAAACAATAATGATTATTATCTTATAATTCAATAGTGATATCACGATTATTAAATTCGATATCGTTTTATATAAATTTCATTTAAATGCTATTGCGCATTAATTGTTTTTAAAAAATTAAATTTAAAAATAAGTTTAAAATAAAAAAAACATTCATAAAAATAAGCTTTTTTTTTAATTATCGATAACGATATTAATGCGTATTTTATCGATGTTAATGAGAATATAAACGTTTTTAATATCTTTAATAAAACGAATATCGTTTAATTTAAAATCGAAAACGCGATATTGTATGAAATAATTTTTATTAAATGTGAAATGTCAAAAATAAACATAATTTATCGCTTATCGCAAAAATAATGAATTATTTATTTCAATCATAAAAACAATTATGATTTTTCTTTAGTTGTTAAAAGATTCGATAAAATTACGATTTTTATAATAACGTTTTTTGCTATCAAAAACATTCTTTTGATCATTATTTTTTTTGGTTTTAAATTTATCGTCATCGTTATTATTATCATTATTGTTATTATTATCGTTA
The DNA here is from genome assembly GCA_009733775.1 of Alectoria sarmentosa. Lineage (NCBI taxonomy): Eukaryota > Fungi > Ascomycota > Lecanoromycetes > Lecanorales > Parmeliaceae > Alectoria > Alectoria sarmentosa. Next base: position 52,213 of record WOGZ01000166.1, read on the forward strand.
TTTTTTTTATCGTTATCGTCGTTAAAATTATTATTAAAATTGTTTTAACGACTTTTATTAAAGAGTTGATCGCATTTCGTTTTGATATGATAATGTTTTTTATAATGAATACAATATTTAACGAGCTTTTAAATGATTTTGTTATTAAAATCAAATATAACGTTCTTTTGAGACCTAATAATAATGATATGTTTTAAAATTAAAATAATAAAGCGAAAGAGACGTTGAGCGACGAACGTAAAGATAAATTTTTAACGTTTAAAAAAGAAATTAATCATTATTTAAATGAATCGAATAATAACATATTTCAATAAATAGATTATTTCAATATTAACATTATTTATAAATTTATAATTTTGAATATAATAAATAAAATAAACGTTATTTGCTTTATTCAAATTCGTGTGAAAAAAAAAAAAATTTTTTTTTTTAATCTCAATTTAAATGATAAATTAATGATATTATTATAAATGTTTTTAAAATAAATGATAAAATTAATTATATCTTTATATTAATTAAGATTCAATTTAAATAATTAACGATATAAATTATTAAACATATCGAAATCTTTAAAATTATTATTTTTATAAATGATATTTTATAAGACGTGCGCATTGATCTCATCTTTATGATTTATAAACAAATTGTTTTTAAAACGATTTTTGATAATGTTAATATAAAGTTCATATCTCAAATCTTATTTAATTTGCTTCTTTTCGACGACATCAATCATTATCATAAATTCGTTAAATGAAATATTTTCAAAAATTATAAATATAACGAAAACCTCATTTTATTTCATTTTAATGAATTTGATAAAATGTTATAACGTAAAAAATTATCGCATCTCTCGAAATTATATTTAAAAATTTTCAAATCTTTCAAACTTCTTAATATAAAACGAAAAATCATTATTAAATTTTATATCGATAATTTTTTCGAACATTTTAATAATGATAATAATTTTAATATGTTATTAAAAATATAAAGAATTTGAATATTAATGAGAAGATTGAATTTAATAAATTAAACGATAATTTTAAAAAGATTTTCGTTATTAATTGATTCGAAAAAAGATTCGCGAATAAAATTATTAAAAGTTATAACGTTATTAAATAAATAAATAAATACGTAATCGCGTTCTTTGCTTTCCGAACGCGTTTTGAATTAATGATAATTTTTATTTGATATTTGATTATAAAAAGAGAAACCGTGTTTGAAAATGCATTTTATTAATCGAGCTCTTTTGAATTGAACTCGAAACTTTTTTCAAAAAATGTTTAAAAATATAATAAATGTGAAATTGCGAAAACGTTTAAACTTACTTTGATTTATAAAAAAAGAAAAAAAATATTTAAAATATTTGAATTTATCTCGATGAGAAGTGTGATTGATGAATGTAATTGAATTTTTTGATAATTCAAAATCAAAAGAGATGTTCAAAGGTTTTTTATGCTCTTTTTCAATCGCAATTAACATTAAAATCGTTAATATGACAGCGGCCGTTGATATAACAACGATCATTAATATGACAAAAATCGTGTTTTGCGACGAGATGCTCATTATCATAAGCGATTCATTATCGTTATTAACTTTAACTTGATGTTTCATCAAAAGCAATTTAACAATTAATGTTATAATAATTATCGTTTAAAAGCAGAGTTTGCAATATGTTATAATTTCTTTCTTATTTCACAAACAACGAAATGACATTATTTAATAACGTTTAATCGATTGATAAAGAAACGCGCGTTTAATTAAATTCAATTCTAACTCTCTTATTCTTTAAATAAAGAATTAAAATGCAATTTATAAAATTAAACGACTTTTTAAGAAATTATTCGATTATTGCGTTATGAATATGATTCATCGCTTAAAAATTGAAATTGATAAATGATTAATCGCATTCTTTAAAAGCGGATTATAATCAACGTCTCACGATTTATTATTTACGATTATCACGTAAATAAATAATTGAATTAAATCAGATATTATTCAAAGTACGATTTATTAATAAAAATGATCACATATAATGAATAAGTTTAAAAAGGTTATTGCTCAATTGTCGCAAAGTGAATAATTATTCTATCGTTAAATTTTGACACTACGATTCAACTCTTAAAAAACTTCCCCTATACGCTTAATTGATGAATTAATTAATTCATATAATAAATAATATTAAACGAATGCCCGCGATTTCGGGCTCATAACCTATTAAAAATAAATGAAACATTTAATTGATTGAATAATTGCAACAGAGCATCTTAAATACAAAATGTGTTAAGCCTCGACAAATCTTTCTTGCCTCGATAAACCTTTCATGTTTGATAACTAACACATTTCAACAAAAACGACGATAAATTTAACGATTAATATAATAAGTTTAAATGTTATAAACACACGCATTACAATAACGACAAAATAAGTTTTTAAAAACGATTAATGATTAACGATAAAATATTCGTTGACGATAATCGACTTAACGATTTAATCGAAATTATAAATTCAACGTTTGATAATATAATAATACGTTATTCTTTTAAAATTTTCTTTATAACAAATATTAATATAAAAAAACGTTAACGTTTATTTAAAAGCTTATAAGTTTCAATTTTTTTTTCGAAATTTACAAAATGTAAACGCTTTTCGATAAAATATATATCGTTAACGCGAATAATCTTTTTTTGAATTAAATTATAAAAACGAAAAATAAATTCGCCTTCGTAATTTAAAGGAATATATTTTTCATTTTTATTTATAATTTTTTTTTAAATACGTTTTAAAATGTAAACGATGAAATTAATAATACATAAATGAAAAACAAAAATTGCGATAATAAAAAACTTTAAAAAATGTGATAATAATCTTAAAATTGAAAAAACGCATTGTCAAATAATTAATTACCTATAATCATTATTTTAAATCAAAAAATTTATTAAAATTGAAACTTAACAAAATTGAATACATTTTATTTATTAAAATTTGATTAAATCGTTCGACGATTTTATTTATTTTGAAATTATTTATAATAATAAATTTTTGCTTAATATTCGTTTAAGCGAAACATTTTAAAAAGATATTATTAATATATTCGTTTTTATTATCAAAATGAATACGATAAATTCGATAATCGCGAGATTTCAAATAAATTTTAAAACGCAAAAATATAACGATGATTTCACTTTTATAACGAATATAATAAATCTCAAAATAATAAATGAAATCGTTTTTAAACGTCACAAAATATTTATAATCATTAAAATCAATAAAAATTAAAGATTCAATAAAATCGTTATAAATAAATTCGTTCGATAAAATATCGAGCGCTATAAGATTATTATAAAAAATCGTCTTTTAATAACTTATTATATAACATTCGCAAATGTACTTTTCGATAATATTTTTGAAAAAATCCTCATTTATAACAATATTAAAAACTTTATTAAGATTTTATTAATTTAAAAAATTTATACGAATATATTATAATTAATAAATCGAATTCAAAAAAACATTATAAACGATCAAAACATTATTATCTTTTTAAAAATTCAAAAAAAACAAATCGCGATTTCGCGTATCGATTAATATAATATTATTTTAAATTAAGACATAATCTTTCTTATAAAAAACGATTTAAATATCAACATTTAAAACTTTTTAGTCGATAAAAGATTAACACTCATATCGAATATGTGTAAAATATCAAAAATCATTAAAATAACGCGTTTATTATTAACATTAACATTAAAATTAATAATATCATAAACAAAAGATTAAACTTTGACGTTTTTAATATCTTTAAAAAATCGAAATTAAATCTTAATGTAAATAATAAATATTGAACGATCGATAAAAGAATAACGAATACAATTAAAATCTATCATAATTCGAATATTAAAATTCATAAATTTAACGAATAATAAATTTTTATTCAAATCAGGGTTTATTATTAAATTAATAAATTTTTCGTTTTAATTTATTTAATTAATTTTATTTAAAATGTTAAAATCATTTAAAATGAAATTCGAATGATTTTGATCGTTTAATTCGTTTAAAAATGTTATATAAATATAAAGATAATCGTTCTTTTTTAAAATATACGTCATATTAACATTAAAATAATCATTTTCCCTTAAAGCGAAAGCGTTAAATAACGCTTCTTCGATGCGTTTACGCTTAACATTTAAAATATTAATATTTATATAAATGATATCGAGCTACGTCTTCTTCTTTCTTTTATTTTTATTTATAAATTTCTCAAATTTCAAATGTGAAAATTTAATTTAATATTTAATGAGAAAATGTTTAAATTTGCGATTAACGACTTTATAAAAAATATAAATTTCGCGATTTACAAAATTAAAGCCGTCAAAACCGCTTCTAACGAATTATTTATTTTTATTATTATCATTGCGATGAGCGAGCATAACGATATCATTTTTCTTAATTATAAACATATAACGCTCTTCATTCATTACGTCATAAATAATCAAATCGAATTTAATTATCTTCGAATCATAAAGCATATGAATTTAAATATAAATTATTATAAAAATATCGTAAATTTCGTTGAATCTTATAAAGAAAAACTGAATAAAATAAGATTTCGATAATGATAAAAAATCGTTTAAATCAACGATTTTGTTGAAATTCGGGTTACGTGACGCCAAGCCTTAACGGTCACATGCGCACATTAATGCGCCCGTATATAAATCGCTTTTTCTTTCGTAATATTCTTAAAGTAATACAATTAAGTGTCTTATTTCATATTTTAACAAATTATAAATTCGAACTTATATCGACATTGTTATAACATAATTTATTTATTATTCATTATAATTGTTATCATTTTTTAACATTTTATATTCATCGCAATAAAGATGTTAATTATAAAAATCGTTATATTTTATATATTATAATCTTTTTAATATAAACAATATTCATTATAAATAAAATAATTATTTAAATCGAAATAATTACGATTCGTTCGCAATAAAAGCATAAAAAATAAAACGAAAAAAATAATGTTGAAAATTAATAACATTTAAAACGCCTTTTTTGATAATTAATAACGTTTTTTCAAAAATTATGAGCGTTTTTAAAAATCAACATCGCTTTTTTAAACGTTGAAACGTTATCAATATTCGCGTCGTTTTTATTAATAATTCGCATCGTTCTCATTTTCGTTCGAGACAAAACAAAATAATCAAAACGATTCGAGACATATCGTAATTAATTATGATATATCGATATTGCTTTACGATCGTGATCACGTAATTATTAAATTTTTAAAACATTATCAATTTCTTTGCGTGAAACACGTTAAAATAATAAATGATATATTTTCGTTTTGCAAATTGCTTCATTCAAAACTCGATAACGATAATTATATTTAATAATTCAATTACGAAATATTCGCAATGAAAATCAAAAAGTCAAAGATAAAGATAAAAATTAACAATTAATTAAAAAGAAATCATTTTTTATTTCGCGTGTTTAATATGTTAAAACGTAAAAAGAAAAAATCTTTTATTTCGAGAATCAAAAAAAAAAACCCCTTATTACAAAACGATTTAATAATAATGATATTACATTTGAGCGCTTTAAGCGAGCGAAACGAAATTATCAATTTCGCTTTTAATTTCGAAATCTTATTATTCTTTTTTCGAAAAGATCTTTTGATTATTAAAACGATTAATATGATTCGAATAACGAATTCTTTATAAATCCGCTATGATTTATAAAATCAAACGATATTTTTTCAAAATAACATTTTTATGTCTTTATACTTTTTATAAAATTTATTAAATTTATCGTCTTTTTAAACATTATCAAATACTTTTTCGATTGCGACGCTGAGACTTTTCGTAAACGAAAATTTAAATTATATCAAATTAATTTTAAAGCTCAAAAAAACTTCTCTCATATTTTCAAGATTTTAAAAACTTTTGAACATTTTTCGAACAACGATAACGATAACGATAACGATAACGATTTTATTTTAAACTTTTACGTTGATTTCATTCTCATCTTTAAATAATCAATTTTCGAATCATAATCAAAATTTATCATTAATGAAAATCTTTTCGATTTCAGAGCGCGTTTTATTTTTTCGACGTCGTTTATTTCAATCATTTTTAAAAGCTTTATTACGTAAATTTCATTATTTTCAAATCTTACCTTAGGGGAATTACCCCATCTGGGAATTTTAAGTTTATTGAACATTAATAGACAATAACGTTTCATTTGCGTTAATGGTGTGGACTGCATAATAGCGCACAAACATTCAATAATCGATAATGTTACATTCTCGATGCTGAACGTTGATCTCCATTAATCTCCATTATTGAAAATGTTTTATTATTATAAAATTATTGAAAATGTATCGTTGATTGTAAGTTGATAGAAAGTTGATGGAGAATCAATGGAGAGTCAATGAACACTTGATGAAAAGTTGATTTTAAATTATTTACGATTGATTACAAGTTATATTAAGTTATTAATAATTTGAAATCAATAGATTACGATAATATTCGTATTTTTTGAAAAATTTCTTCAAGTTCGATAGGGCTATAGGGCTATATATATATTGATTTTCTATAAGAAATTTTCGAAAAAAATCGAAAAATCGAAAAATAAATTATATAACGTTGATATTTCGTAAGATATACGTTAAGCGAAATATCCGCTTTAGTGCGAACCTTATTATACTTAATATATAATTTAGGAATTATCAATTAAATATATATTAATTATAAATATATGATAATATAGCATTTTTACAAATGGACAGTCAATGAATCATTAATGGAAAGTTGACGGAAAGTCGATTTCAACATGGAATCAATGGAATCAACACGTTCCATTCCCAACTCGCGTGTTTCCCCTAAGGTATTTTATTATAAATCATTTTTTCGAACAGAAATTTAAACGCAAATTTAAATTCAAATTCAAATTTTAAAAGTTTTTAAATTTTAAAATTTAAATTAATTCTTTTTAACATTATATTCGAACATTTTGAAATCAGATTTTCGATTTTTTTAAATTAATTTGAAAAGATTAAAATGTTTATAAAAATTATTAATCATATCAAATGAAAACGTCAAATGTAAGATTTTTTGAATTTGATTAAATTGTGATATTGAATCGAAATCGATACGATTATGTTTATCGAAAGTTTTATCATTAAAACAAAAAACGTTTCGAATAATCGTTTAATCGTCGAAACAAAATCTATTATTATTAAAATAAACGTTTTAATTTAAATCGAAACGCATAATAAAATTTGCACGATAATGAAAACCCGTTGCGAAAATAACTTTCGAAACAAAATCGAATATCATATTAATGTCTTTGATATTTAAAAAAAATTCAAAAAATATAAATTTCGAGATTTTAATATTCTCAATTTTAATATTTTCAAATTGAAATTTCTCATTTTAATTATTTACGAAAATAAATCGTAAAAATATATTAATATTTTTATAAACGTTATTTGAAAATTCAAAAATTTGTCGAAATTCAGGTCACGTGACACGGGCGCATGCGCTCATAACATAAGTCGCACTTTTCTTTATAACACTCTTAAAATAATATAATTAAATGTTTTATATTATATTTTCATAAATTATAAGCTCGAATTTGCCCGACGATCGTTATAAACATGATTTATTTATTCATTATTATGATTATAATTGTTTTTAGGCATTTTATGCTCATCGCAATGAAATAATCAATTATAAAAAAATTTATTTATCAATCTCTTTAAAATGAGCAATTTTCATTTATAAAATGATTTTTAAATTTAAATAATCATGATTCGAAATTCGAGAATTAAAAATCTTTTAATTTTTGATAAATCGAAATTATTCGCTTTTAATCGAAATCGTATGCGATTTGCGATTATATAATTAAATCATAATAAGATTTTTATAACATTATCAACTTCTCTACGTGAAACATATTAAATAAAAAAAAATACGTTTTTATTTTTATAACATTTTATTAAATTAATGATTTGCATTTTTAACGATATATCGAATTAATAAAATAAATTAAATAATTAAATGTCAACATCATTATCAATTTAATCATCATTTAAAATAATTTAAAATTGATTTCATTATCATTTAAACGTTTAAAAACTTATTTGAAATCAAAAATAATAAACTTTATATGTCAAAATTGACATTTTGATTTTAAAAATCCTTTAAAAAAAAGATTGAAATTTTATTATCGAATTTTTTATTCGTTATCAATAACATTTTATTATCATAATCATGAAATTTGATTAATTTCAATTTCACGATGATAATCGTCGAAATAAATATCTTAAATTCGAATTTTTAATTAAATAGCATAAAAAAAATGCGAATTTTTTAAAAAAGTTTACACACTTATAATTGCACTCAATATAATCTTAATTAAATTTAATCTTTATTATCAAATTTAAAATCAAATTCTTTATATCATTAACATCATTTTATTATAATATTATCGCTCAAATTTATCGTCAATTTTTATATAAACATTTCTCATTATTATTACAAAACCTTAAAACATAACGATAACAATTAATTAATATCGATAAAAATTTAAACGACTTTAATGAAGATTAACAGAGCATCTATTTCATTTTTTTCACATTATCATTATACGATAATAATTTTAAAATTAATGAGAAATTATTTAACATCTTAAACGATATCGAAATTTTTAATTTACGCATTAAAAACAAATAATCTCATTTATCAATTCTTTTTGAAACGTTCAAATCGTTTTTTGAATCATTATTAAATTCATTTATTTCAACATCTTTTCAAAATGATAATTTTTAAATTAATATTTTTAATTCGTCTTCAATCGTGATAAAAGTCTTATTTTTATTATTTTCATTATCATTATCAATTTTTTACATTTCTTCATTTATTTCTTTTAATATCGATAATTGAATTCAACGTTTAAAATAACATTAAAAATGTTTTTATAAACAATAAAAACAACTTCTTTTTGATTTCCATTATTATTTTAAAATTTATTATAAAATATATCAAATAAAGCGAAAATATCAATAATTAATTAATGTTAAATAATCTTTAATTCTTTATTAACATTATTAAGCTTAAAATTTACATAATTATTTATCAATATCTTAATTACATTAATCGTTAATTCATTAAAAAATATAACGAAAATCCTTAAATTATGCTCAACGTTATTAATGTTTATTATAAATTAATAAATTTTGAATTTTATATCGAGCTTGTGCGTTAATTATATAATATTAACATTAATTTCGAAAATGACATTTATTAATACGAAAAGGATTTTCGCAAAATCAACGTCGAAATCATTAATTTAAACAATTTATTATCATTATTAAAATCATATTTTATTCAACTCTTTTTCATAAAATTCGATAAAATTTACGATATTTTTATAATAATTTATATTTAAATTTATATATTTTATAATTCGAATATAATTAAACTCGATTTAATTATTTATGATGTAATAAACGAAAAGCGTTATATGCTCGTAATTAAAAAGAATAATATTATTGTACTCATTTATCGTAATAACAAAAATTCATAATTCATTAAAAACGATTTTGATGATTTTAATTTCATTAATCGCGAAATTTATATTTTTTATAAAGTCATTAATCGTAAATTTAAACATCTTTTTATTAAATGTTGAATTAAATTTTTTCATTTAAAGTCTGAAAAGTTTATAAATAAATAAAAAAAAAGAAAAAAGCGCAAATCGATATCATTTATGCGAGCATTAATGTTTCAAATATTAAACGCAAACGCATCGAAAAAGCGTCATTTAACGCCTTCGTTTCAAAAAAGAATAATTATTTCAACGTCAATACGACTTATATTTCAAAAAAAATGATTATCTTTATATTTATATGACATTTTTAAACGAATTAAATGATTAAAAATCATTCGAATTTCACTTCGAATGATTTTAATATTTTAAATATAATTAATTAAATAAATCAAAACGAAAACGAGAATCTTATTAATTTGATAATAAATTCGAATTTAAATAAAAATTTATCATTTATCAAATTTATGAATTTCGATATTCGAATTATGATAAATTTTAATTGCACTCATCATTTCTTTATCGATCGTTTAATATTTATCATTTATATCAAAATTTAATCTCGACTTATCAAAAACATTAAAAACGTCAAAATTCAATTTTTTATTTACGATATTATTAATTTTGTTTATAATGTTAATAACAAACGCGTTATTTTAACGATTTTTAATATTTGATATATGTTTAATATAAGCGTTAATCTTTTATCAATTAAAAAGCTTTTAAATATCGACATTAAAATCGTTTTTTATTAAAAAGATTATGTTTTAATTTAAGATAAAATAACGTTAATCGATACGCGAAATCGCGATTTATTCTTTTTAAACTTATGAAAAAACAATAATGTTTTAATCGTTTATAACGTTCTTTTGAATTCGATTTATCAATTATAATATGCTTATATAAATCATTTAAATCAATAAAATCTTAATAAATTTTTCAATATCGTTATAAATGTGAGTTTTTTGAAAAACATTATCGAAAAATACATTTGTGAATGTTATATAATAAATCGTCAAAAGATTATTTTTTATAATAATTTCACGACGCTCGATATCTTATTAAACGAATTTATTTATAATAATTTTATTAAATCTTTAATTTTCATTAATTTTAACGATTATAATTATTTTATAATGTTCAAAAACGATTTTATTTATTATTTTAAAATTTATTATATTTATTATAAAAATAAAACCTTTATTATATTTTTACATTTCAAAATTTATTTAAAATTTCGCGATTATCGAATTAATCGCATTCGTTTTAATAATGAAAATGAATATATTAATAAAACTTTTTTTAAATACCTCGCTCAAACGAGCATCAAATAAAAATTCATTATTATAAATAATTTTAAAATAAATAAAATCGTTAAGCGATTCAATTAAATTTTAATAAATAAAATTTATTCAATTTTATTAAATTTTAATCTTAACAAATTTTTTTAATTTAAAATAATAATTAGAATCAATTATTTGACGATGCGTTTCTTTAATATTAAAATCATTATTATATTTTTCGAAATTTTTTATTATCACAAATTTATTTTTTCTCATTTGCGAATTATTAATTTCATTATTTACATTTTAAAACGTATTCAAAAAAAAATTATAAATAAAAACGAGAAATATATTTTTTTAAATTACGAAAACGAATTCATTTTTCATTTTTATAATTTAATTAAAAAGAAAATTATTCGAATTAATGATATGCATTTCATCAAAAAGCGTTCACATTTTATAAATTTTTAAGAGAAAATTGAAATTCATAAATCTTTTAATAAATGTTAATGTCTTTTTATATTAATATTCGTTATAAAATAGTTATTGAATAAATAATGTATTATTATATTATCAAACGTTAAATTTATAACTTCGATTAAATTATTAAATCGATTATCGTTAACGAATATTTCATCGTCAATCGTTAATCGTTTTTAAAAATCTCATTTTGTCGTTATTGCAATGCGTATATTTATAATATTTATCAAATTTATTATATCAATTATCAGATCTATTATTATTTTTCTTTTATCGATATTTTCAAAATTTGTTAAAATGAAAATTATGCGAAAATATTTCGAATATAAAATTATTCAAAAGATATTTGATAATTATAAAGATTTTATTATTTCGAATCTTCATAATTTATCGTTTAATTTTTTGACGAAAACTTTCGTTATTTTTACTTTTTTTACGAATCATATTAATAAATTTAACATTTTCAAATTTATAATTTATAAATAAACGATTTTCAATAATTTATCTCATATAAATTGAAAAATTGATATATGAAATAAATATAAGTTTTTTATAAATAATAACATTTAATACTTTGTTTAAACGTTTTTAAAAATTCATATTTTTCGAAATCATTAAATTTATATCGTGAAATAAGATTTTGAAAAGAAAATCATTTATTATAAAACACGTTGAATTATTCGAAAATTCGAATAATAAAAAAGTTATAATTATTATAACATTTTCGCGTTAATAATAAAATTTATGAATTATAAAACGATTTTTACGTTTACGACGATTATAAATTAAAACGTAAAATAAATGAACGTCAAAATCATTTTTCTTTATAACGATATTCAAAAAAACATTTATATACAACAATTTGACGATTTTAATAAAAACAATATCAAAGTTTGCAAATTAAACAAGATTTTTTATAATTTAAAACAATCTTTTAAAATTTAATATTAACATTTTTTAATTTATATAAAAAAACTCGATCTCAATTTCATCGAATCGAATAATAATATATTTATAAATTTCAAAAAAGAAATCATTATAACGTTTTATATCGATAATGTTTTAATTATAAATCATAATAAAGTCGTTATTAAACGAATCAAAAATGTTTTAAACGATAAATTTCATATATTAAATTTAAAATCATACGCCTTTTATTTAAGCATAATTATTAAAGGAAATCGTTATAATGATATTATTCGTTTTAAAAAAAAAGCGTACATCACACGTTTTTTTAATCATTTTAAATGTTAAAATTTCATCTTTATTAATATATCATTCGAAATCAATCGCAAATTAACGCTCGTCAAAAAAAATTATATAATTTTTAAAAAGTTTTATGAAGAATATTAATTCGTTATAAGTTTTTTTATATACATTATGTTGAAAATTCGTCTCGATATCATTTATGTTATTTTTTTAATTAATCGATATTTAATCAACTTTATTTTAACGCATTAAAATGCGATTATTCGAATTTTTCAATATTTTAAAAACACGATGCATTACGAACTCATATATAAAAATTCTTTAAAAGATTTATTCGATTATATTAATTTTGATTAAATTAAAAACTTAATTCGAAAGTTTATTTTCAATTATTTATTTAATTTGAATAACGATATTATTAATTGATCAAATAAACGTCAAATTATTATGATATTATTCATTTATAAAACAAAATATATCGATTAAACGCAAATTATTAAAAAAATTATTTAATTAAAAACCTTCTCAATCAACTTTTACGATTTGATAATTTAAATTTCAAAATCATTATAATTTTTAAAAATAATCAAAACGTAATCGCCTTCGCAAAAAACGCTTAATTTTATATTCGCATTAAACACATTAATATCGTTCATCATTTTATGCGCGAAAAAGTTAATAATGATATTATAAATGTTCAATATGTTCTCATTAATAAATAAATAATTAATAATCTTATTAAAACTTTATATTTTAACAAGTTTATTATTTTTCATAATGCTCTTAAAATGAAAATAATTTTACATCATTTATTTAAAATTATTTAAATCGCTATTTTAAGAAAGACGTTTAAATTGTTATCATTATTCAATGCTCGCAATTTAAAAAAAACGATTTCATTAATTCTTATATTTCGAATAATCGATCAAATAATCGATTGAAATCGAAATTATTCGCAAAACCTCAATATCAATCTTGACGTATTAAAAAACTTCGTTATATTATCATTATATCAAAAGCTGATTTATCGTTATTGCAATTATAATCATAAACTTTGCGAATTTCTTTTCGAAAGATCTATTTTTATGTTCGATTCAAATTTGAAATCAACGCTATCATTTAAAAGATCGTTATCGTCATTTTTTTGTTAATCGCCTTAAATATTCTCATCAAGACCATTATATAAATCTTTTAAAATTATTATATTTATATCTTTAAGATTATTATATTCATGCCCTTAAACGCTATTATCGTCATCAACATTATAAATATCGTTATTATATATCTTTCGCATATACATTATTAATCATTATTATTAAACATTAATATTTTGAAACGATTTTCATAAATTTAATAATCGATCGCATAAATATATGCATGTGCATATGTAATTCGAAATATTTCGTTCAATCGAAAAATAAATTCTCACATATATTCATCGATTATATGTCGATCGATTTTTGATATACATTAAATGAACTGAAAATAAATTTGTCAGAAAACGATTTTTCGTCAAAAAGTGGAATTTTTTTTATGTGACACCGTGACGAATATGTTCAAAAGAACATAATCGTTTTTAGATTTTCGATGTTTATTCTTTTTATTCGACTTTGAATATCGCGAATTTCGAATCTCGTTTTTAAAATTCGAATGTTTATGAGAAAAGAGAAAGTGATGCATAAAAAATAAAAACAATTTATGAAATAAAAATGATTCATGAAAAAATGATTATCTCTTTTTCGAATTTTTATTATTTTTATTCGATTTTGAATATCGCGAGTTTCGAATCTTATATTTGAAATTAAAATTTTTATAAAACGCATAAAGGGTAAAAGAGATATATAAAAATGATTTTATATTAATTATTCGACGTTAAGCTCATTATAATTATTCGACATTTGATTTATTTTATTTATTCGATATTCGATTTTTTTAAAAATATATATACGAAGAGAAGTGTCGAAATTTAAGTTACGTGATAAATTATATAATATAAACGTATACGCTCATAATATAAATCGCGTTTTTCTTTATAACACTCTTAAAATAATATAATTAAATGTTTTATATTATATTTTCACAAAATTAATTCGATCGAGCGATCTTTTTTTTCGATAAAAATTAAAAGATTTATTATTTTTATAAAAAATTAAACTTTTAATATAATATGTATCGCGAAAATTATAATTAAATTTATAACGTTTATAATGAAAATCATAAAATCAAATAAACGCTAAATTATATAATAATTCGATTTTTTAACATCGTTATCAATTTATTCGATTTTATTTCGAAAACGCATACGCTCGTTATTATTATTAACGACTTTTTTAAATATATTTAACAATTCGTATTTACTTTTATTATCGTTAAAAATATTATTAAATATCGCATTTAAATAAACGCAAATTTTAATAATTTTTATATTTATATTCAAATTTGCAAATATTATATTTATTATAAAAAAAATTAATACGACATTTGCGATCAACGTAATAAACGTTTAAACGAAAACGATATAAATAAAAAAAATCGCGAAGATCGCGATAATTATGATGATTATAATAATCGTGATCATAATAATCGTGAAAAACGTGATCAAAAAAAAATTTCGAATTTAACTTAATTGAAAAATCGAAAAAATAATTTGATAATGTTAACGCAATTATAATAATTATTCAATTAAAAAATCGTTTATTATTTCATCGTTTATATTATTTCTATTATTTTTATTATTCATAAATCGACTTTCGAATTTATTATAAATTTTAACATTTTAAACAAAAAATTTTATAACATTAAATTTAAAATTATTAACAAAATTTAAATTATTGTTTTATTTATTATAATAATAATATCTTCTCTTTAATTTCGCGATTATGTATACATTTAATATATAATTCACATTTTTTTAATTTTTAAAATCTTTAAATTTTTTCAATTTTCACGTTTTATGAATAATTTTATCGATAATCGCATGATTATCGATTTCGAAAATATCGAATTTAAATATAAAATAAATAATATTAAACGCATTTTAACTTTTCGAAACGTTTAATTTATATTTAATTATGATTTTAATTTCATTTTTAAAAAGCAATTGAAAAAATAAAGTTTTTTTTTAATTTTTATTTTCGACGATATTATCGTCGAAAAGCAACGTTTTTTTTTAAACGTATTTAAAATTATTTATATGCGCTCGATATTTGAAAAAAAACTTTTTTAATTTTAATAATCATCAATAAAAGATTCTCGTTTATAATGAATTCTTAATTAAATTTATTTTTTATAATCAAAAACCTCAATTTTTATCGAAATCTCAAATTAATAAAATAATTTTTCGCATATAACACGTATATTACGATCATTTAAACGTTCAAAATCTCAAAAAGTTAATTAAAATATGCGTTGAAATGAATTTCTCGATTTCATTTTTCGACGATATTTACGAATCATATTTTATAATTAACATAAAAATAAAATCACATAAATGATACATTATTTTCGAAAAATAATAAAATGATTTAATTTATAACGATTTTTAAAATTTATTTAAAATTTTTTAAAATGATTTTAAATAAATAATCATCTTTTTTAACGATAAAACCTTTCGATTTGATATTTATTTATTATTCGATAAATTTAATTCAACAATTTTTATCGCATTCAAAATGTTTTTTAATGATTTAAAATATAATAATAATAAATATATTCGTTTTCGTATCGATTGCGATATTAAATTCGACAATTATTAAATGAAAACTTTTCGATTATTTAAAAATATCATTTAAAAAGATATCATATTTGATAATTTTCAAATAAATAACAAATTTGAACGTTTAAATATTATTATTAAACGTAAAGCGAGCGTTATATTTAAATTTAATTTAATTTTAAAAATATTAAATAAAATTCATTTAAATAATTAATATTTTTTATAATATTCAATTCATTATCGATTATAACGTTATTTTATTCGAAATTAATATCGATTTTTTTTTAATATATCTCATTTACGCATTATCGATTAAATCGATTATTATTAAATTATGCTTCGCAATATTAATTAAAAAAAATATTAAAATCACGTTATTAAAAAACGTCTTTTAAAATATTAAAATAAAAATTATCGTATATTTCTAAATAACGATGAAATAATTATTATCTTTAATATTAATTAAATCGATAACGTTTTTTTCAAATTCATTTTTTTCGAATTGAGCATTATTATCATCGAGAAATAAATTAACATTTATTATAATAAACGTAAATTTATTAAAAACATCAAATATCAAAATCATTTATTTTTCTTTTTATTTATAATTTCAAAAAAAAACGTCAAAAAAAATATATAATTATCGAAAAAAAGATTAATAATTTATTTAATTTCATTTTAATTTCAAAAAGAATTTTGTCAAAAATCGTCGCTTTAAACGCATTTAATTTAAAATTTATAATATAATAATCATTTAATACGCTTAATAATGATATTACGATTTTTTCATTTTTATTTATATCGACGATTAAATTTTTTATTTATTTCATAATTAATAAAATTTTCGAATTTATTCTCATTACGAAACTATTCGAAATTATAAAATTATATCGAAATTTCATTTCGAATCTTTTTATTTTATTAATAAAAATCGTTTTTATTAAATTTTATAAATTTCGAAATTTCAAAAAAATCATAATGAACTTTTATCGTAAAATGTATTAATAAATAATTATATAAAATAAAATCGATTCTCTTATTATTAACGACATTTAAATTTTAATAAATTTATTTTCAAATGCGCGTATTTTAAAAAATAAATGAATTTATAAAATCAAAAAAGATTTTATCGACGAAATCGTTCAATATAAAATTTATTAAATAATTTATAATTTCGAATAACGAAAAGAAATCGATTTCAACGAAATTTTCGTCTCGATAATTAAATTTATAAATTATAAAATCATTTTCGCTTTTATAACAATTTTAAATTAAAAATTTAAATAAATAAACGTCAAAATCGTTTTTTTATATAACGATGTCAAAAAAATAATTTATATAATATAATTTATAAATTTTGAAATTAAAAACAAAAAAAATAAAGTTTATAAATTTATAAAAACGTTATACGATTTAAAACAATTTTCGAAAATCTAATATAATATTTCCAACGTATCTTAAAAAATTGAATTTCGAATTTATCGTTATTGATTTTTAAATATTTATTAATAACATCATTATCGTTATTTATATAAACGATATTTTATTTATAAATTTCGATAAAATCGATATTTAAATAATTAAAAATAAACTTTATAAAAAGTTTGAGATAATCGATTTAAATTTATACATTTATTATTTTAATATAACGATCGCAAAAAATCGTGTTAATCGTATTTTACGCTTTAAATAAATAATTTATATTAAAAAGTTTTTAATCGATTATAATATAATTAAATCAACGATTATTTCAATTTTCATTATTAATAATAAATTTTATATTATTAAAAATGATTTTGTGATTATTAAAAGATTTCATCACGTTTATTAATTTGTTATCGATTTTTTTATATATATAATATTAAATACGCGCTCAAATATCGTTTTCGCAATTTTAATAATTTTTCGATATAATTTGAATTTTGATATTTTTCATTAAAGCGCAATTAAACGCATTTTTCGATATTTTAATTATATAAAAAATTAATAATTTATGTTTTGAGATGATTTTAAATCTTTCGCAAATTATATTAACATTAATTAAATAAATGATTAAAATATTCGACGTTTTATTTTTGAATACATTTTTAATATAAATAATATGACGATTAATTGTCGAAATTCAAATTATGTGATAAATCACGTGATAAATCATATAACGAACATATGCGTTTATAACTTAAATCGCATTTTTTTTATAACACTTTTAAAATAATATAATTAAATGTTTTATATTATATTTTCATAAATTATAAATTTAAACTTATTCGACGATCGTTATAAATATGATTTATTTATTTATTATTATAATTATAATTGTTTTCAAACATTTAATGCTCATCGCAATAAAACAATTAATTATAAAAAAATTTATTCAATTAATCTCTTTAAAATGAATAATTTTCATTTATAAAATAATCTTTAAATTTAAATGATCATGATTTAAAATTTGAAAATTAGGATTTTTTAATTTTCGGCGAATCGAAATTATTCGTTTTTAATCGAAATCGTATATGATCGTATGATCAAATCATAATAAGATCTTTATAACATTATCAATTTTTTTATATAAAACACATTAAACAAAAAAAAAATACGCTTTTATTTTTATAATATTTCATTAAATTAATAATTTACATCTTTAATAACATATCGAATTAATGAAATAAATTGAATAATTGAATATTAACATCATTATCAATTTAATCATTATTTAAAACAATTCAAAATTGATTTCATTATTATTTAAACGTTTATAAGCTTATTTAAAATCAAAAACAATAAATTTTATATGTTAAAATTGACGTTTTGATCTCAAAAATTTCTTAAAAAAAATTAAAACTTTATTATCGAATTTTTCATTTATTATTAATAACATTTTATTATTATAATTATAAAGTTTAATTAATTTCAATTTTATAATAATAATCATTAAAACGAATATTTTAAATTTAAATTTTTAATTGAATAATATAAAAAAAGTGCGAATTTTTTAAAAAGATTTACACATTTGCAATTGTATTTAATATAATCTTAATCGAATTTAATCTTTATTATTAAATTCAAAATCAAATCTTTTATATTATTAATTTCATTTCATAATAATATTATTATTTAAATTTATTATTAATTTTCGCATAAACATTTTTCGTTATTATTATAAAACCTTGAAACATAATAATAATAATTAATTAATATTAATAAAAATTTAAACGATTTTAATAAAAATTAATAAAGCATTTTTTTTTTTTATATTATCATTATGCGATAATGATTTTAAAATCAATAAAAAATTATTTGACATTTTAAATAATATCGAAATTTTTGATTTACGCGTTAAAAGCAAATGATTTCATTTATCAATTCTTTTTAAAACGTTCGAATCGTTTTTTAAATTATTATCAAATTTATTTATTTCGACATTTTTTTAAAATAACATTTTTCAAAACGATTTTTTTGATTCGTTTTTAATTATAATAAAAGTTTTATTTTCATTATTTTCATTATTATTATTAATCTTTTATATTTTTTCATTTATTTTTTTCAATATTAATGATTAAATTTAATATTTAAAATATTATTAAAAATGTTTTTATAAATAATGAAAACAACTTTTTTTTGATCTTCATTATTATTTTGAAATTTATTATTAAATATATCAAATGAAACGAAAATATCAACGATTAATTAATATTAAACAATTTTTTGTTTTTTATTAACATTATTAAATCTAAAATTTACATAATTATTCATCAACGTTTTAATTATGTTAATCGTTAATTCATTAAAAAATATAACGAAAATCCTCAAATTATATTAAACGTTATCAATATTTATTATAAATTTACGAATTTTAAATTTTATATCAAATTTATACGTCAATTATATAATATTAATATTAATTTTAAAAAAAGCGTTCATTAATATAAAAAGGATTTTCGTAAAATCAACGTCGAAATCGTT
This sequence comes from Alectoria sarmentosa, assembly GCA_009733775.1. Classification (NCBI taxonomy): domain Eukaryota; kingdom Fungi; phylum Ascomycota; class Lecanoromycetes; order Lecanorales; family Parmeliaceae; genus Alectoria; species Alectoria sarmentosa. Next base: position 72,478 of record WOGZ01000166.1, read on the forward strand.
AATTTAAACGATTTATTATTATTATTAAAATCTTATTTTATTCAACTCTTTTTTATAAAATTCAATAAAATTTATAAAATTTTTATAATAATTTATATTTAAATTTATATATTATATAATTCGAAAATAATTAAATTCGATTTAATTATTTATAACGTAATAAACGAAAAACGTTATATGTTTATAATTAAAAAAAAAATATCGTTATGCTCATTTATCGTAATAATAAAAATAAAAATAAATAATTCATTAAAAACGATTTCGATGATTTTAATTTCATTAATTATAAAATTTATGTTTTTTATAAAATCGTTAATCGCAAATTTAAATATTTCTTTATTAAATGTTAAATCAAATTTCTTTATTTAAAATTTGAAAAGTTTATAAATAAATAAAAAAAGAAAAAAAAAAACGTAAATCGATATTATTTATATAAACATTAATGTTTTAAATGTTAAACGCAAACGTATCGAAAAAGCATTATTTAACGTTTTCGTTTTAAAGAAAAATGATTATTTTAATGTTAATATAACGTATATTTCAAAAGAGAACGATTATTTTTATATTTATATAACATTTTTAAACGAATTAAATAATCAAAATCATTCGAATTTCATTTTAAATGATTTTAACATTTTAAATATAATTAATTAAATAAATTAAAACGAAGATTTTATTAATTTAATAACGAATTCGAATTTAAATAAAATTTTATTATTCGCGAAATTTATGGATTTCGATATTTAAATTATGATAAATTTTGATTATATTCGTTATTTCTTTATTCGTTATTCGATATTTATTATTTATATTGAAATTTAATTTCGATTTATTAAAGATATTAAAAATATTAAAATTTAATTTTTTATTTATAATATTATTAATTTTGATTACAATATTAATAATAAACGCGTTATTTTAACAATTTTTAATGTTTTATATATGCTCGATATAAACGTTAATTTTTTATTAATTAAAAAACTTTTAAATATTAATATTAAAATCGTCTTATATAAAAAGAATTGTGTTTTAATATAAAATAATATAACGTTAATCGATACGCGAAATCGCGATTTGTTTTTTTTAAATTTACAAAAAGACAACAATGTTTTAATCGTTTATAACGTTTTTTTAAATTCGATTTATTAATTATAACATATTCGCATAAATCATTTAAATTAATAAAATTTTAATAAGTTTTTTAATATTATTATAAATGTTAATTTTTTCAAAAATATTATCGAGAAATACATTTACGAATATTATATAATAAATTATCAATTTTTTTTTTATAATAATCTCACAGCGCTCGATATTTTATCGAACGAATTTATTTATAATAATTTTATTAAATTTTTGATTTTCATCAATTTTAATAATTATAAATATTTTATAATTTTCAAAAACGATTTTATTTACTATTTTGAAATTTATTATATTTATTATAAAAATAAAATATTTATTATATTTTTACATTTTAAGATTTATTTAAAATCTCGCGATTATCGAATTTATTATATTCATTTTAATAATGAAAACGAATACATTAATAAAATCTTTTTAAAATGTTTTATTTAAATAAATATTAAATAAAAATTCATTATCGTAAATAATTTCGAAATGAATAAAATTGTTGAACGATTTAATTAAATTTTAATAAATAAAATTTATTTAATTTTATTAAATTTTAATTTTAATAAATTTTTTTAATTTAAAATAATGATTATAATCAATTATTTGACGATGCATTTTTTTAATATCAAAATCATTATTATATTTTTTAAAATCTTTTATTATCGCAAATTCTTTTTTTTTATATATCATTAATTTCATTATTTACGCTTTTAAACGAATTTAAAAAAAATTTATAAATAAAAATGAAAAATTTATTTTTTTAAATTATAAAAACGAATTCATTTTTCGTTTTTATAATTTAATCAAAAAAAA